>JAUMHM010000050.1:11420690-11470406 GCA_032362435.1 Melikaiella ostensackeni | reverse complement strand
CGGACAATCGGACCTGTATGGAGAGAGATCTACGAACAACGTGGATCAAAAAGAGGCGTAGCAGGCTGTCGGGAAGTCCTGCTGATCGACAGAAGCGTCTGCAAAGACGCTTCAGCCTACACTGGCAGTCTGTGGATGGCCTGAATTGATTACCAGAAAGCTTTCGATGCAACCTCTAATAGACTTATCATTTGTCTGCTGAAAAGCTTGAAGGTTCATCCACACATAGTATGATACATAAAGAGATTGATGTCCCTTTGAAAAACCAGATTTACTTTCTCATCTGGAAAACATCGTGTGATAACTAACAGCGTAACCCCCCAGAGGGGCATCTTTTAGGGTGACACCATGAGCCCTCTTCACTTTTGCACTACACTTTTGCCACTCTCTCTCGCACTACGCAATTCTCGTGGGTACCTCTGCGGCGGATATAATAATCGTGAGCATAAGGTCACTCATATATCTTTTATGAACGACTTGAAGATCTATGCTTCCGGAACACAGCATCTCAAGGATGCTCTACAGATTGTTGACGGGTTCACACGAGAAATTGATATGAACTTTGGATTGGGCAAGTGTGCCAAAATTCATTTGAAGCGAGGACGACTTGCTAGCGTTCGCGGCGACCCTGAGCTCGTGGATAGGAGTGCTATTAGACACTTTGGCAATATGCCAGAATTGAACAAGATATTTACAACTAACATGCTTGCCGCCCGGTTCTACTCTATTCATTTGGGGTGGTTCCATGCACGAAACACGAGCTCATGTTCCTCGATATTGCTACACGTAAGATCATGCATATGCAGAAGAGCTTGCATACCAATTCATCCGCTCCGTGCTTATACATCCCACGCCGTGAAGTCGGGCGTAAACTCCTGAATATTTAATGTCTTTATGACCGAACCAGCGACAGGTGCAAAGTGTGTCATGCACATTTTGAGCACCTACGGCACGTGCTATCCGGGTTTGTCACTCACGCGGGAACGACTTATCTCCACAGGCATAAATGCGGCCCGAAGATAGAGACAATTGTCGAGAACGAGTTGTGCAAAATTTACTGGGACCATACATTTTATCCAGAAATGCATATTGAACAGTCGAGGCCTGACATCGTACTCCTTGACAAAGAGAAATTAACTATGTTCGTGATCGAATTCTCGGCTCAGGCCGACGCCAACATCACATTTAAGGAGAAAGAAAAGAGAGAGAGATATTGTAACCTTATAAGGGAGCTGCGGTTAATGTTTCGAGAATATTCGGTTAAAATGATTGTCTTTGTCATTGGTGCTCTCGGAGGTCGAAACCATCACTGGTTCGTCACCTCGAAGCCATACCCGCGTGCCAGAAAATTGCCAAGGCGCTTGCGAGATGGATGCAGAGAGCTGTCATTCTTGGGTCGCTCCGTGTCCTCAAGACTCACGAGAGTTTCGCCAGCCCTTCATCGTAATTCCATCCTACCATGTGGTCGACCATCTCACGGTTGTGAGGCGTTGCCATATGTGTGATTTACGGCGGTTCTACTGGGAGTCAGTGCTGTTTTATTGGATGGCAGTCGCTCCCAGGGGGACCTTGCGGTGGTTGTTTGACCAATTATGTATATATATCGTTCAACTCGGAAGACTTTAAGCTTTTACGAGTACCTGGCTAGAATATTCTGCGATTTTTTTTGAGCCGTTGTTGAAAAGAGTACGGGATGCGTGCTTTTGAACACGACGTCAGAAGTTCTGTCCAGAACACTCGAAACAACCGGGGTCCAGTTAGGAGAAGCTTCTAACTTCTCCTTCTGAAACATAAGTATGTTCTCCATTACCGGGCTCTCAAAATTGCTCTAGCGAACGGTCTTATATCAATCAAGGTTCACAGAGTACTTAAATTCAATCAGTCAAAATAGCTCAAACGCTACATAGATTTCAACACTGAAAAAGGAGCAGAAGCTAAGAATGAATTTTAAAAAAAAACGTGTACAAATTGATGACTAATGCACTTTACGGCTAAACAACAGAGAACGTATAAAATCATGTAAATGTCAAAACTGTTAAAATGTGGGAGGGTAGGTATGAAGCAGAAGCCTTCATGGCAAAATCGAACTTCCACAGCCGAGCCATTTTCAGTGAAAATCTCGTAGCTATCTACTTAGGAAAGAAATAATAATTTTCACTACGGCTCCATGCATAAAAAATATCGGAATAACTGCAAATTCTTGTACGCTGACACGGACAGTTTAATATATGGCGTGAAGTGTCAGGATATTTATAACGACATGAAAGATTATATGTAAAAAACTATTCAACAATTCGATACATCAGATTACCCTCGAGTACAAGTACAGTATTCGCTTCAGTGGTGAAGAATTTAATAAAAAAGCCAAAGGTGTAAAAGCAGCTGTTAGAAAGATAAGTATTACCTTTGGCGATTACACTGAATGCTTGCGAAATTCCAATATTCAATCTAGAACGCAATATGTAATCAGGTCAATACTACACAACGTCGAAACGATTGGACAACAAAAGTTTGCACTTAATCCCTATAATGACAAGCGATACTTACTCGCAAATAGTACCTACAGACATCCTCGCATGGGGACGTTATAGGATCAGCGCAATGGATGAGATGCTGATGAGTTTATTCAATATTTTACAAAAGTTGAATCAGCATTGCACAAAAGTTAATTACATATCAGATTTATCTATCAAGCTGTTGTGTGAACTATCGAAGACTAGTCACTTTAGAAATATTTTGTTCCCACGTTTCTTGATCATTTCTCCACATGGTATACGTCAAGGCAGATATTGTTCTTGATAGTCCTTGAGCTTGCATATCACTGGATTCGTGGGCATGACTTGATCCACAGTGAATATCTTTGTTGTCCAGTTGAATGTGTATCCTTTTTCAAAGACATGCTCGTGCTTGCTGTCTCGAACTATCATACCGATTGATCGATGTTTGGTATTGTTGTACTTGGATATGAGAACAGATAAAATGTCTATCCACTTGTAGTTGTCTCTCAAGCTAAATATTGACCACATCTTGTTGTTGAGCGTGCGACTGAATCGTTCACAGATTGATGTCTATAGATTACTATGCGTTGATTAGACACTGATGCCGTATTGTTGCATAAGATTATTAAAATATGAATTAAAACAATCTTTCCCTCATTCAGTGCAAAAGTTTGTTGGTATACGACCTTGCACTAGTATAGATTGCATTACTGGAGTGACATCTGGTCCAATCTTGCTTTCAACAGGAGTAGCCCAGGCGTACTTGGAGAAAATATCTGTAATTGTAAGTAAATACTTGGGATCATTATTTTCTTGGCCATAGGGAGCATTTCAACCAAATCTGCCTGTCAAGTCTCGTCTATACCACGCAGTTTCACGCGACAACGTGGATAATTCTTTCTAGCAACTCCTGGATTAACTCCGTTTTTTTCCTGAGAATTTTAAGAGATTTGTTTGTCTAAGTTGAATAATGAGAAACTAGTTTGTCAAATACTCATAATTATCAGCAGACTTAGTCGCGGCATCTTCTCCTTGAAACATAGTTGTGTTTCGCTCTCCTTGAGCATCAGCAGTTATAAATGAAGCGTTATCGCCCTCCTCCTCTTTTGTCTCTTTTATTTGCAGATTCATTTTGTTCAACATCCTTCTTGATTAAAAGATCAGCTATGTCAGCCAATTTCCGCAGTGGCATGACGAGTGACTTAAACGCTTCACTCATTATCTTTTCAGTGGCTTCTTTATCCATTTTGAGCATTTGGTGTTTACGTCGAATCGCCTCAACATAAATCTTATATAACATAAATCTGAACATAAATCTCGAAATTGAGAATAACTCATGACAGTTTTCACATGATCGTCATATACATGTCTCAAATTCCTGTTATCCTGCTTGAAAAGTATGAACAAATTGCTATTATCTCGAACCCGATGTTTAGGAGTAGGAGCGTAAGTTTAACCTAAGTAAAATCTGTTAACATGAGGAACACAAGAATTAATATAGAAGAATGCTCTAAAATTGTCCTATTTCTCACAGGCCACATCATCAAATACAATTATAGATCTAGGCTTAGGCGGTAAACGTTGTTAGCGCAGCCAAACAACAACTGGCAGAGGCTCAACATCATGACAAGTCATTAAAGGATATTGCTCTAGGAAAAGGTTCACACCTAAAACCCTATAGAAAAAGGATTAGGTCTGCATGTCAATCCTTACCGAAAAGGACAGGGACTTCGCCTAAGTGAAGCTACCTCACCATGAACTCACTGATGCCGATCTGTTCAAGTATGATGGAGCTCTAAAGATTTCACATTTTTATGGAGTGTTTATTCACAATCAACTGCCAGTGAACGGACCTCTCTAAATTAAGTCAGCTATTGTCAATCTTGAGGATAGTTACGGCTTTAATACCCACTGAGTGAGTTACAGAAAGATCGATAATAATGTCCTATACTTTGACAGTTTCGGTAATCTACGTCCACCATCAGATCTTGTAGATTACCTCGGTGTTGGCAGCGAAATAAAGTACAATCATGAGAAATAGCGGGACTATGACAATGTTGAATGTGGACACTTGTGTTTAAAATTTCTAGGTGGACTCTTGCATATAAAAGATAAATACTGTTTATATAAAAGTGTATGATGAACTAACTTGAGTCAGTGTAGAGAAGAACACGATCATGGAAAAATCATTCACTCTCACCATAACAGGAAATCTTCTGCTCTAGAAGCAAAATATTTTTCACTAATAGAACTCTCTCCTCATAAGAACTACGCACTTGGTCTTGTTGAACTGCTCACATTCAATGCGATTCATCACGTCGACTCTGGAAAGAATTAAACATATTTCGGTGATCGAGTGGTGATCATACCTACTGGTAGCTACGAGATTGATAACATTCAGAGTAATGTTCAGAAGGCTCTAGCAATTGACGGCATTACAATAAACATCAAGCCAAATAATAACCCTAGCGGACCGCGCAAATCGGATGGATGCACAATCGTGTGACCGTAAAGAAATTACATAGTGACTGTTCTGTTCACTGGGCCCGCTAGGGCATCATTTTGACATTTATTCACAATTTCACATGAAACTCAGTACTGTTTTTATCTCTTTACACATTTATATTTATGTATTAATGTTTATTCATGTGTTAAAAAATTAAAAATGAAGCTGTGTGTGGCAACCCGACGTGCATAATTGCGCTTCGGATCGTCGCACCCTAGATACAGAGAGCTTTTATTAAAACTTCTTAACGCTGAATAAATACAAATGAATAAATATGAATGTGTGAAAAGATGAAAAGAGTATTGCGTACCAGTAAATAAATGTGAAAGAAGACGATACCATGCCCTAGCGGGCCCAGTGAACGAAATGGTTATATTGTGGTTACTTTACGGTTACGCAGTTGCGAATACCGTTCCGTTCAAGCGCTCTGCTAGGGAACACATTGCGCAGTGAGGTCAAGTGTAATCGTAAAGTGACCTATCGACCAGGCGAGTCTATCACCACCAGGATATAAGATCGTTGAAGTGCCGTCATACGTCATCATGCATCGCGAAGGAGTCTGTATAAAAGAGCCAACATGCCAAATACAAACCAATTTTTGAGCAACACGCATGGCGCTAACACCTCAGAAGCTTGTCCTCAAGGTGAAATCTCGTGAAAGAAGGAATTGAAATGTCCATTTATAATATTTATCATCTCCTCCTGTTGCAATGAATATGGAAGAAATGCTAAGCATTCAAGCATCTGTGAGGTTAAATGAGTCCGTAACTCACTATGAGATTCATGCATATCAGCCTTATGCCTCACCATCATCCAACAACAGTATTGAAATTCACATCGCTTTTCCAGTGATATGTATGTCATCTGATATTTGTTTGTTGAAGTTCACTATGAACTCAAGGGTTTTGAGATTGATCGTTGCAAAAATCGGTCTCACTAGCGCCATAAAAGGCTACGTCTCTTTCACCTTTGGACAAAGTTATTTTATGGAAAATGAGGGTCGAATCGATCTCCTGGAAGGAACAAGACGTCTTACCAATGATTAGAGATACTTTAATGTCGCTATACCACTCAGTATGATCCTGGGATTTAATGAAGACTATCGAAGAATCGTTGTGAACACAAAACATGAACTCATCCTGACAAGATCACGCAGCGACTCAAATGCCATTATTCAAGAACGACAACAGCCAGGAAACGAAAAGCAATTTAAGATCACAATTCATAAAGTGGAGTGGATGATACCATATGTAATGGCTTCAGATCAACAAAAGATACAGTTGTTGAAATTTATTGAAAAATATTTTCTGACCACTATGAGTTTCCGTTCATGGGAATTGCATGGATATCCCCTGCTCCCCACCACCTCAAAACATATATGGACTGTAAACGGCAACTTGGTTGGAAAAACCACGTTACATTATACTGGGTTTTCCAGACAGGTAGAAAGGATAAGCGAAATAGATGTGCGAGTCGCTTCGATTACTGGAATATAACGAATGTCAACGTGTTCCTGAACTCACAGGACTATCCGTATGTTAATTTGAATCTAGACATTGGATAAAATCAGTTTGCACTAGTGTTAAGATATATGCAAACTTTCAGACAGCGTACTATGGTAAAGATCCTGAACCAATGTTGAAGAAAAGTGATTTCAAAGAATACGCTCCTCTCAGTGTCATTGATTGCTCAAAACAAAACGAGTTTCTCAAACAGGCATCAGAGGTTGGTTAATTTTCTTTCTTCAATTGAAGAAAAGTAATTAATGATAATAGACGTGTTCATCATTTTCAAACCTATCCACTAGCTGAGCATTATTTAAGTTAAATAGAAACATTTTTTAGAATTCTTACATTAATTTTATTTTCATTGATAGACTGCGCTACTAGATAAATAATCATAATGTTATCAACATTCAAATTTTACCGCTATTCGTTATACATATGTGTACTCAGTGTAACTAGCATAACACAACAGTCTAATTTTCTCGAAGCTCCTAGAAGATTTGCGCGCATGTGCAACGAGTGGGGTAATGTCTGAAGAGTGAGGGTAGTGGGTAATAAACAAAAACAGATAGTTTTTTTCCCATGAGACTCGTTCACTGAAATGCGTATACCTGTATTGGGAGCAAGAGACTCATTGCGAGGGTTAACAGTTCGAAATATTTTCATTGTATTGTTTCATAACGTAAGAGGCTCAAGTCAGGTAGGGAAGCCCATACACCTCGAACAAAGAGGCTCACCCTTTGAAATTTATTGCACTCAGCTCGTGACGAGAGTATACACCAAAAAAACTCTTTTCATCTGAGCTCTGAGTAGAGTGGTATTGATCTGCCCTATGGTGACGGCGATTTGTCAAGCTCGGCGCAGAGGGCGGCACCGAGAGTGGAGACATGCCTAGTGCACCGGCACAAGGTATTATCCGCAGTTTCTTCAGTTTTTTGTCATTCGGAAAGCGATGTGCTCCTTTATTTTTACACCCAAATGTCACACACCTACCTGGAATCTTAAAAATACTGCTGTAAACTGAAAACACTTTGACTGCGGTATCAGGGACTATTATAATGCGAATAGCAGACGACACCGCTATTATAACCACCGTCTGGTGTCTCCACGCTTACTAGCGCTCCTAGCGGCTGCAAGTGTCAGTCGCCGTCCCCAGACACGCTCAAGCCGCGAGAAAAAGAGTCCCTGTTGCCACTAGTCGTTGATTTGTTACCGGCAATAGATGGCACCACCGTTAAGTCAGTTTAATTGCCGGAAAATTCAAAGTTGAAGCAGGGTGCGAAAAATCAATTACCGATGTTGGATAAACGGTTTACCGACATGTCGGATGAGGTAGATACCGCAGAGATGTGATGCAAATGGTGGTATCGCGACGCCTGTATGGGATTCCCCACGCTCCCTACAAATGCACGCGCGCTATGTGGGGGCCTATAAGAAGCCCGACTGCAGCATCATGTATGTTGATATTCTCTGATCAGTGGTTGGTGAGAAGAGGAGAAAAAGTCAAAGTAAAAGTGATGGCAGAAAAGAAGAGTGGAAATAAAAAAGTAAGTTGTGCATAAAGTGATTTGATTAGTGAGAAGTGTAAGTGCGTTTTACTAGTGCTAATAATTTTGTCTATTGTATCCACAGGCTTAATGATGTTCAAAAGGTAAGGACGGTGAGAACACCCATAGGCAGTCGAAGCTTCCGAAAGCACCGTAGATTCATGTGGACGTGTCGGTACTAGGAAGTTTTCAAATCAAGCAGAGTCCACTAGAGATAAAATTGTATTACCTTGGGTCTGGGTGGCCAATATGCGGAGGCTATTAAAAATCTAGTTCTAACCGGATTTAACGCGACGAGTGAGTAAACACTCAAGGCCGCATTTATAGTCTCTGAACCCGGCACACGTACAAAAGTATATGCTCAGAGAGTGGCGATATAAATAACCTATGATGCGGCGCTGATTGACCGAGCGAAGACATTGAGTATAGGGTGTGAAGGGACGCTCAGGGGAGAGACAGAAGCATTCATGCGTGAACAACCGTGAGGCCGGCCACAGATGGGACGGACAGTTGAACCGAGGTGAGTGTATTTATGAAAATCTGCCTGCTTCGCGAGCACATTCTCATCACGCGCTTCGTGCGCAGCTCGCTTCGCTCGCAAGTTTGAGCGTGTCTAGGGCATGCGATTCGGGCGTCGCGCTTTGCGCTTGAGGCTTTATCGACCTTAAGGAATACATTCACATCATAATATTCGCACTTCGCGCTCGATTTTCTGCGCTCACCGTATAATATATACAAATAAATACTTAAAAAGCCGATTAACAAATCATTTTAATGATTCACGATTGGTCTTATAAAGAAATGTTTAACGAAAATATTATCTGACTTTTTAAAAGCACAAATTCTACTCTTTTCACTTTTTTTCTTATCTCGCGTCATTTGGCTCAAAAATAAAAATAAAAATATTCCGATATCATTTTCCACAATGAAAAAAAAACTATGCCTCCTACCAAAAAATGTTCAAAAGAAAGCTTATGGGGCTACCAAAAAGCAACGTTTTTCTCTTCCTGACTTTTTTTCATAACGTGCATTGTTTGGCTTAAAATTCTCATTTTTGTTTCTTTTCTGGAATTTTGGAATACTACGAATATTTGTACATATAATTTTCAAATCTTGAAAAAAATAGTCTCAAAAATTTCGAAAATGCTTCAACTTTTTGAATTTTTATCCAAATTGGCCGGATAACGAGATTCACGTTCAGTTTTCAACACTAAAAGAGTGTACCACAGGCCAATTCAATAGATTCATTCTTTCAAAAGTTATCTTTATCTTGTGAAGCAGTAATCTGTCTCACACCGAAGCATTGGTGGTCATTGGTCAACAAATTCTCTATTATCATAATTTTGTAAAGCAGGAACCCGCCTTACACCAAAACATTGTTAGGTTGCATTTAAATTTATATTTTATAATGAATTTTCATTTTAAAATCAGACCAGATAAAATAAACGCCATTACCCGCTTTATGAATCGCAAACATGAAAACATAGCTGCACTTATACACAATCTTATTCTTATATTGACTTTCTGAATCAAAGAAAACTTCAGTATTTTTATTCTTATTTTTTTATTTTACAATCTTTCATTACAGTTTTCAATATAAATTCTTGAGCCTATTGCTGACTGTGGTAAGTATTGAGGTTCAGAAGGTGGTAGCAAGAGCAATTGTAACATAGTTGAATCTATTGAATGTAATGGGGAAAATTGAGACTGTGTTGTGACTGGAGGAACATGTGCCATTCAAAATAACCTGGTTGTAGAGTGCCTATGTTGTGTCTGCTGGATTCTATAAGAACGACAGAGTTAGGAAAAGTATGCATTCAGCTTCGTGGAGTAAAGACAATGTAATATAGCAGACTTTCACCTGTAAAATGTTTTCTATTATTCGCCTTTTGATCCAAAATGAAGAAAAGGAAGATCGATTATTTCAAGTTGAAAACGAGGATCATTTTAATGATCTGATTTGCAGTAACACCCAGGTATAGAATTTCTTTCTTTCTTCACAAACGGTCTATCATTAGGCTTCTGCTTCAAAATTCGTGAGGATGATGATGATAATGACGACGCAGTTGTATCACACTTCACTGCTAGAACCCAAGGCAGTAAAAGGAAGAAAATTATATAAAATAAATCGTCAATGTACATTCTTAATGATCGATTCTGAAACCGCTTTAAAATCCCGGTAAGAAGGCTTCCATTGAAATAGATTGGAGATTTATCAGTCTAATGTGAGTGGAGCAATTATTCAATCCATACGCAACCTCAATTTGGCAATTTTCTTGAATCCATGAAATGAGATATGAGATGAAAAAAAATCAATTGATTTCAATCCAATATTGCGACATTTTTCTGAATACTCTTGAATACTTCCTAAAAGAATTGAAAACTCAGATTCTCAATTCTATTCAATAAAATAATTTTCAGTATTTTTATTTAACATTTATGAAATCATTATTAAGTAAAAATCTTTTTAAAAAATTGGGTTGGCCACTTTACGTTATCAGAATTGATTTCTACTCATAAAGTTGCGGCAAAAAGTGATTTTACATATTTTTTATCATGATTTTATTTTATTTTCAAGCGATAAAATTTGAATGAAGTGAGTGTTCACCAATGAGGTAATACCCTAACAACATGGGATATCCCCGGGATATCCCATTAATGTCTCAGGCTAACCCCGGGGTATCCCACGGATATTCCATGGGATATCATACAGGACGGAAATTTGGATATCCCAGACATGTCCCAAGGATATCCCGAGATATAAATGGCATTTGCCATTTTTCGTTTGTGGGATATCTCAAAATTGTAATATGGGATAACAAAAAAGTATCTGCATGAAAACAGCTTGAAAGATGTACAGTTTTTTCTTCAACACTGCGAAACTTTTCAATAACGAAAACGATCCGGTAATTACTAAAATTTCCCATTGAAATACATAGAAAAATGGCAACTTTCACGAATGTTGAAGCAAAAACTGTTAATTTTTTAACTTTTTTATAAAGATATTTTGTCGGGAAACGGAAAGTCATAAACTGCAAAATATGTGTGAACACTTTTACTAGAGCTTGTTTCTTGTTTTGTGTATATTTGATGCAGAGCCCTCTATATTTTCAGAAAAATTTGTATCGATCGAATTCCAACGAATATTCGAGGACAGCTTGGCAGCGATACAGTGCGGAATTATCGGGAAATATGTATAAAATATTTTAGGATTTTATAAATAAATACGTCCATTGTTATCCTTTCAGGTTTCTAGGAATTTTCCACAGGATATTGGGATATCTTGACGATATCCAGTTTGAGATTTAGAGAAAATCCTATTTAGAAGATAAAAGGGTATCCCACGAGGTGGAAATTTGGATATCCCTGTGATATACATAGGATATCCAGGATATCCTGGGCACCGTTTTAGGATATCCCAGTAGCCCGTCGGGATATCTTGGGGATATCCTTTTGTTGTGAGGGTGTAGCTTGATGCAAAATCTTACCAGATGTTTTGGATTTCATGCTTTAAGTGTGTTTCTGAATGTAGAGTACAAATAATTTTGTAAATTTTATTATAGGTTGTGTTTCACCGATTGGAATCGATTTAATTTTTCTCAATTCATATCTCATTTCATGGATTCGAAAAAAACATGAAAAATCAAGGATTGGAAACGATTGAACTTTTTCAATTGTTTTGAATGCAAGCCTTCTTACCGGGATGTAGATGATTCACTTTATTGTGGTACAAAAATGTAGAATGGATCTTAAGAGGGCTGAGTACATGGTCGTTTGTAAGGTTATTGTTCGCCACTATTTTTTTCGAAATTATTGTGAAAGATATAACTTATGTGGTATGCCTGGATTCGTAAAAGAACAGTCTATGCTTCTCCGTTGTCAAATTTTGAATAATATTTATTATATTAAAAATATGATTGGTCAAAGTTGCCCTACATTTGAAGGCTAATTTCTCGGCTTGTAATGATTATTTCAAAAATTCAACAACAGATAAGCGTAGATAAATTCTTTCAGAAAGAATTGATGCATATAAAAAAATCATTGCTTTTAAATAAATCTTAAGAAAACGCGCTAACGAAAAGCATTTTTGCGGTAAGGTTAAGGCAAGAAACTACCGATCCTGGCGGCCAAACATTAAGGAGACCCTTGGGCACGCCCACGCTGTTGTACTCACTGCAAACCCTTTACCTCACCCCGGCAAGCTCTATGTCTACTATCCTAAGGTCACAATGCCGACGCTAACTGTAATACACATCTGGCACCACTGTCAAGAAAACCCTCTCAGGTTCATTTCTGAATTTTCTGTTTAGCCACCAAAGAAATCTACGAAATTTTGAAGTTCCCAAAAATTTGTCAATAATACTTCTCTGAAATTCAACATATTTGTATGTTTCTTGAAATTCTGATTCGAATGATATATACTTTTAGGAGTCACTTTTATCATAAAAATTAAACATAATAATTGAAAAATGAAAAACAAGAGCCTAAGTTTCTCATTTCGACAATCGAATGTCAATAGAAAAAATTTGAATCGAAAGTTCTTAATCTATTATAAAAATAGTTTTTATTATAGGGATGTTATTTTTTATTTGAGAAGGAATCATTGCAGGCCGAGAAATTACTCCATGCAGACACTTCGTTCGCGGCTGTTTTTTCATATTCATCGAAAAAGTTTTCTTCAGCTATATACATAAATTTGCAGATATAGAATCAATCTACGACTGTTATTTCTTAAATTTGTGAAATAATCATTACAAGACGAGAAATTAGTCTTCGAAAAACGAATAAGGTATAAGGGATCTCTAAAGATAATTAAAGAATGAAAAAATCTTTGAAGATCAACTGGGATTGAAAATATTAACCGATTTTTTCAATCTTTTTTTGATTTACTCGTAATCTTGATGTAAAATCGAATGGCGTGTTGACGAAGCTGACACTTTAAGAGTTGGTGTGCCATGAGGTGGTATCCGATTACGCTCATCGAGTGCATGAGACAACGCAGATGCATTCTTACGCGGTAAGATAGGTTAAGGAAACCATGACGGTGTTCCAGGTGGAGCTGGGGACGCCAAGGAGACTTGTGTGCGCGGCAGCGGTGGAGTTTGTTGTGGTGGTGAACCCAGATAACAATCGTGAGACGCACTTTACACGCATCCCTGCGACACACGCGTGCGTGCATCGTGCAGAATTAATAAATCGTTCCACAATAATGATCTAATTAGATCCTAGATATTGTTTATTTATCAAAATTAAAATATTCCAAATTGTATCGTATGAATAAAATAATAAAAATTATTAGTCTGCCTTTTCACGGAAAAAAATGTGAAAAATTTCCAAATACTTTTTCTAATACATACAGAGTGTCCCAGAACTAAGTGTGCGGACTTATATGGCTGTATAAAAGAAAAAAAATAAACTGGAACTTCCTTTGGCAAAAATCTATTCAAGTTTTAGTTTTTAAGTCATGACATGATTACCATATGCTGACCAATCAGGAGCGCCGCATAGGAAGTCCTACGTGCGTGAGAAGGAGCCAACTCTGTGTCAGTGACCGCTGCCTCTCTACTCGGTATCCCCACTCTGAGAGCCCGTTAATTCGGGCTCTCGCCATGCGGTTGGGCGTAGCACTCCGGGGGGGTTTCTTGGAACACCCTTACTCTGCGTTATGCAGGGACTGGGGAACTCACCAGCCTGGGTCCCACTAAGAAGCAACACGCGTTCGTGATCGGTTCCGCGTGGCAGCCCACTGGGAGTGATCCGCCGCCGAACGGTGCTTTGCTCGCCCGTGATGTGGTGTGGCTGATGTGAGCTAGCTCTGCCGAGGTGGTGTCTGCCGTGCGGGATCAGGGGCCAGCCCCTTCGGGACCTGTTTAGGTAGTGCGCAGTGAGCATAGAGATCGAAATCTGTGTTGCTACGAGCGAGTTCGGTCCGTCCGTGTATTCCGGGACCGGCTAAACGGGGGTTGGGCCTCAGGAAAGTGGGGCAGGACTGCGGTCCGAGGTTACATCCGTTCCCAACTATTCCGACCCGCTCCTCCACGCATGATGCGCTGGTATACAATTTATATAGATAAGCAACGGAAAGCGGAAGAGAAAAGCAAGGCGAAGAGTTCTGTTCCCTGTGCTGGCGATATGAAAGATATCCTCTAGCTACTTATGGAACAGAGTACTAGAATCGACCTGTTAGGCAAAGCCCTGCAGTTCATCAAGGATGGGATGCTGCGGATCAACCCAGCACCTGTTAAGTCGAGTGTGGAAGAGGCATCCGAATTATTCGGGAGCCTCCTCCACACTCATAAGTGTCTAGTAGAAAGCGGGGAGGGGGTCAGCAAGATGCTAGAATCTCACCCTGAACAGAGGAGAATCCTGGGGATCCAGCGACCCCGTTTGGTGTCACTGGATGGCACACCGGTGAGCCGGTCAAAGGCAGCTAAGAGGCAAGCCTCGAGCACTCTTGAAAACCGGACATCGAAAAAAGGAAAAGGCGATGCGCCGCTCTCTACTTTCGCCGAGGCCGTCGGGGGCCAGCCTTCCAGTGAAGGGGAGAACTGGCGATTGGTGGAGTCTATTAAGGACAGAAGGAAAAAGAAAAATAAGAAAAAAAGAAGACAAAAGCTCGCCAAGAAGGAGGGCGAGAAGAAGAAGAAGCAGCCGGAGCGCTCCTCAGCTGCAAGATCCGACGATGCCATCGGGGCGTGGGCGGAGGATGGTCAGTTCTACGCCGACATCCTGAGGGATATGAAGGCGAAGGTTGACCCCTCGAAGGCAGGAGTTGAGGTTCTGTCCATCAGGAGGACAAGGAAGGAGGAGATCCTTCTCGTTCTTAAAGAAGGAGGGGACATACCAGCCTTAAAAAAGAAGCTGGAACAGGCCATCGGTGAAAATGCCAAAGTAAGAGCTATGGTCGCAAAGAGGTCCATCGAAATCAGGGACCTCGATGAAACGGTCACCGGAGAAGAGGTAAAAGCAGCCCTCTGCGGAGCACTGGGCAAAGCCGCCTCCTTTCATCATAATGAATCATCGTGAAAGCATTAAATCTATTATTAAATTTAAAATGGTTTGATTTCGATGATATAAAGCTCAAATCTATTCAAATTCATGGATTGGCTATTGAAAATTCTTCGAATTTTTCAGATTTGCAATCGAAGACTCAACAATCTTAAATGTTTATAGTTTAAAATAATTCATATAGAATGCTGCTTTTGAATACTTCAATTTTGAAGGTCAGGAATTCAAAATTCTTCAATTTTGAAGATTAAAAATTGCAAATTATTCAATTCAATAGATTTGCGATGAAAATTTTTCAATTTTTGAGATTTACAATTGATGATTTATTCACAAGGTATGTTTATGGTTTAACTAGAAATGTTTTTTTTTAACCTTCAATTTTGAAGATTTGAAAAAAAATTATTCATTTTTAAAGATTTAGAATTGAAAATTTTCCACTTTCATAAATTCGCAATTTAAAATTTTTCAATTTCATTTTGAATGCTTTTCATGGAATAGTTCAACTTTGAAGGTTTGAAATCGAAAATCATTTAAATTTTGAAGATCAAAAATTGAAATTCGTTCAATTTGATAGATTTTGAATTGAAAATTCTTCAATGTTGAAGATTCACAATTGAAGATTCATTAATTTAGAATGTTTATAATTTGATATTATGTAATTTTGAATTTTTTTTTTGGAACAGTTCAATTTTGAAGATTTAAAATTGAAAATTATTAAATTTTGCAGATGCAATATTGAAATTCAACCACAATCTGCAGGTCTTTTTGCATCGAACCGTCACTGTGGACGAAACCTGGATCCAGCACTGAACTTCTGAGACAAAGCAGCAGTCAAAGCAGTGGGTACTGCCTGGTGAAAGTGCGTCAAATATGGCGAAGACTGTTCTGTCATCTGGGAAGATGATGGCTACAATATTTTGAGATTCGTAAGGAATTATCTTCATTAATTACTTCAAAAAGGATAAAACTATAACAGAAACGTACTACGCATCATTTTTGGGCGGTTTCAAAGCCGAACTACAAAAAAGCGGCCACGACTGGCGCAGGAAATACACGAACTAGGCTTCGAAATGATTCCTCATCCACCCTATTTTCCAGATTCGGTTCCGTGCGACTTCTTTATGTGCCCAATTTGAAGACCTGGATTTGTGGGAAGAGATTCTCGCCCAATGAAGAAGTAATTGATGCCATAAATGCGTATTTCTCAGACCTATTTTTTTCTATTTTTTTCTCAGACTATGTTGGGAGATAAAGGCAAAATTTTTAGCAACAAAAAGTTTTCAGTTGCTCTTTTATCAAACTTATCGAGCAACCTCGTATAGTCACATAGAAGTTGTGTATTTGCAATTTCGAACGCATTATATACTCGAGTAAGATGTGCAAAACTGTTTATTTTTGAATTTGAAAAGTTTCTTGCGCCCGAAAATTGAATTTTTCATTTCGGAGCTTTATCCGTCTAGTTATGTATCTCGTATTGTCACCTGTTTAATTAAAGATTCACCAGCTTGTTTCGTAATCCTGAAGGATATAATGGGATCTGTAGTCCTTAATGCGCTTGTCGAGAAAGCATTGTAATCCTTCAGCAGTTTCGGTTCCACGACAGCTTTTAAACGACTGCACAAACTACAAATCTTGTTACGAAAAAAAGAGCACCGTACGCTCACGGTGGGTCTCGACTGATTTCAACACAAAAGGGCTTATACAGGTATATCCCGGTTTTCTCCTGATTATACTTCTGGAATGTCCCACGATCACTTTCAGCACAAAAAGAGAAAAATCGCCTGAGCCCTTCATGAGAAAACTCTATTTTTTATTTTTTTAAAGAAGTTAATCAACATATTTTCATCAAAAGAAAGTTAAAAGTGGAGTTTCGTTGACTCAAATCATTTAGTTTATCACCGGAGAAAGTGCTGGAGAAGCTAAATAGTACCTTACAAAAATCAAAATCATTCAATATTTTTGAAAAATGCTAAGAAAAGTGGAAAAAAATAAGTTTTTTGAAAATTGCTATTTTCTAGTTCATCTCAAGTTCCAAGGCCCTGTATAAGAATAAGAGTGTATACAACTTCCTGTAAAACAAAAACAAAACTGGATGTTCTATCTCTAAGAGTTTCGGAGTTATGGCCCTCAGAATTCGATTTTGAGCGAATAATTCAAACACAAAAGATTCTAGCTCTTGTTGAACAGCTCTTTACCTATGCATCTCTGGTAAAAAATAACACTAAATTAATTTGAGAAGACTCAGTTTTGAGTAGATCTAAAAAAACATTACTCTAGCTTGAGCAGCATCATGATTATGGCCTTCTATTATGATCCTTTTGTAAATGAAATTTTGTGTAACTTCAATATTTTGAATGAAATTTCTCGTCTTCCAAAATAACTCATTTCCTGAGCATGGCAGGTGAAAGGTGTCAGTAAATTAATCAAAGGAGCCTTAATTTTGAGGTCCAAAAAAAATTCTCTTGATCTAATTACACCGAAATTATGGCCTTCAGAATATAAACGTTTCTTTATTTAATTTTGTTTAAAATCAATTTCTCAATCAAGGTTTCTTGTTTGCCAAAATAACGAATTCTCTGAGCATAACAAATGAATGCTGCTACTAAATAAATAAAGGGTGACTCAATTTTGAGCAAATCTAAAAAAAGTATGCTCTAGCTCCAATAGCACAGAAATAATGACCTTCTGAAAATTACCCTTTTCATGAAATTTTGTTGAACATGTTCTTGCGTGACTTTTCGACATTTTCACATTTGCCTAACAGAGCGACGAAGTTCTAACTCCATTAATTAAAAACAAAAATTTCTCTTGTCAACAAACATGTCGCATTAGGACATGCTCAGGAAATGAGTTTGCTTGAAGAACGAGAAACTTTATTTAAAAAATTGATGTTACGCAGAATTTTATAAAAAAGGGTAATATCCGGAAGGCCTTCATTTTGGTGTAATCAGAGCTAGAGCAATGTTTGTTTTTCGATCTACTCAAAATTGAGTCTCTTTTGAATAATTTGATCCCAACTTTCACTTGCAATGCTCGGGAAATGAGTTATTTTGTAAGAACAGAAACTCGATTTCAAAAATTGATGTTACACAAAACTTCATGAAGAGGGGTCATTCAAAAGGCCATAATTTCGGTGCTACTAGAGCCGGAGTGATGTTTTTCTTAGACCCACTCAAAACTGATTCTTCTTCAGTTAATTTAGTGGAAATTTTTACCAGAGAAGAATAGGAAATAAGTTATTATTATTATTATCATTATTATTATTGTTTAGATTAAGACGAAAAGAGCCCCTGATGCTTGAATAGTCTCGTTGCGTCCTCTTGGAGGCCTATGTGTGACCGCAAAGCCCTCTCCTTACGGAGAGGGCCGCAGCCACTTCCTAGGCCGATACACCTGATTCTCAAAATCGAATTGTGACGGCCCTGACTCTGAAACTTTCAGAGATAAAACATTTGATTTTTACGTTTTACAGGAAATTTCATACACTTCAATTCTTGCATAGGTACTCAAAACTTGGGATGAACTGGAATGAATCAATTTTCATAAAGCTAATTTTTTACCACTTCTTACACCACTTTTCAAAAATATTGCAGGGTTTCAGTTCTTATGAGATATTCAGCTCCTGCAGCACGTTCTTTGATGACAGTCGAATGATTTAGGCGAATGAAATTCCACTTTTAACTTATTTTCATTAAAATATGCAGGTGAACCGGGATATGCAAGCCCTTTTGGGTCGAGGATAGTCGAGACCCATCCTGATACTTTTATTTTTCGATTGAAGAAACAAGAAACTGGGTCAGGTTTCACAGTGAAAAAGTGGTGTCTAATCAATTTGAAATGTTTGGTGTGTTATTCTATTTTATTTTCAACAAATGAATACTTATAATCTAGGAATACCACAAAAATACCAACTGCCTCGATATTAGTATTATAATTTTCCAAATTTTTTATAGTTATCATGCGGATTTTCATCAGCCCATTCAAATAAAAAATCAAGTATAAAATTTAGTTTTGTTGATTTCTATTTTTAATGAATAAGATATGGTGATATGAATAATTTTTTTCTGTATCACTCAATTGGTTTTAGACGATCATACACTGAAATAGAAAAATGATGTGAATTATATAATAAAAGAAATCGAAGAGTTCGAAGTTTAATTTTCACCGAATAATAATCCAATGAAGGGAGACTTGACTAATTCAAATTGTTCAAAATAAAACTGGGTTACTCTTCTTATTTCGACGTTAATTGAAATTTAATATATAAAAGGACAGACGAATCGGGGATATTTAGCGGTCTGCAAATAATATCAAGGTGTTTCATAAGAATTGTATATTTTCAAAGTAGACTGCTTTCAATTTAGGTACTTTTTTAATCAATGAAGCATGTTTTTAAATGAACGATGACGATTTCTACTCTTTTATTCATGCTAGAAATTGAAACTTTAATTAATATAAAGTACAAAAAAAAATTACTGAACCATGAAAACCTAAGAATTTGACATATCTTGTATTTTTAAAGAGATTAGGAATAGCTTTACTATTAGGTTGTTTAGATCATCTTTTGGTATTATTGTTTATGTTCGTATGATGTAAATAAAAGGTTTAAGGAAAATTCTGTGTTTGACTTGAAATGTTTCTCAGAAAAGTATCATTTTCAATTTTATTTTTTGGAAAAATAAATGAACAGTTGCAATACAGAACTAATTAACCAACAAGAAAGGAATTTTTCAGGAGAGCGAAAAAACATTCTGTGAAATCGAAATCAACATATAAATATAAGTTAGGAGTCCATTCCTAAACTAAAGTATTTCTGAATGAAAGAAAAACAGTGATTAAAAAAAAAATTAGTTCCGAGAAAGAGAATTTGGAATTTGACAATCTCAAAGTGACAGGAGCCTAAACACCATGTTCTTCAATTATATACCCAAAAATAAGCTTTCTTGAGGTTATGTCGAAAACCAATCATGGAAGGTGTCATTTTGACGTCAAATTCGGATTCAGAAACTCAGAATACATAGGAATACATATGTCTCGTTAATGATCTTGACCTTTTTTTGTGTGGCTGTGTAATCGGTGGTAGACGCTTTTCGAAAATGCACCCGAAGAAACAAGGTTTTCTTCAAATTTCCAATTTTTACACAGCACTTCTACAATTGACAAGAAATAAAGAACAATTATGCGCTCATGCTTACAGTTCATCATTGAGACTTTTCAAAAATAAAATTTGATGCAAAAAATTTCGAACCCGACTATAATTTCAAGAAACAATGGTCCTAAAACGCTTTACATTAAATACATTAAAGTATTTGAATTAAAATATTCAGTTTCAATTATTTATGTACTCATTTATTTATAGCGAGTTAACTAAATTCCACATCCAAGTGAGCTTTTATATCTGAACAATTTTTCAGCACTCAATATATAACCAATGTGGGAAGTTTATTGGTACCGTGAAATGACTTTACAACACACGTTGGCATGGATCGTGCAGATTGACATTCGGTGAAGTGCGGTATTGATGCGTTTACGCCATATAAGTTGGTCGTATAAGTTCACGACTTGCTAGGTGTAATTTCATTCCCATCAAATCGACATTAGGTGCTCAGTCTCACAGTGGCTAGAGGCCTGGAGTCGTAAGCAGTTGCGAGTGCTGCTTTGTTGCATCGAATAGCAAACGCCATTGTTCCTTCAATGTTGCTTAAAGACGAGCTTCTGATGCTAAATCGATCGTGTCCCACGGTCGGCATTCCAATTCCGGATGTTAGAAGTTGGCTTCCAAAAGCACAATAGTGCATAGGATAATTTATAGAAGTTACTGTGTAAGCTACCTGCAAGCAAAACCCTTTCAAATTCTCGTGAAACTGCACTTGAGCTATTTATTCACATGGAGATAAAGGAACTATATCATTAATGAACTTCCGTTAACTTAACTTCCGTAGCTAGCAATTTATTGTCATTCCAAATTTTCACTGAAAATGGTTTTCTTTCCTGCAATTTGTGGAATTAAAGTTTATTTATAAATTAATTAAATGTAAGTATATCTGTACACATTATTATACTGAGAACAATATGCACTTCTAATTGTAAAACATTATTTTTCACTCATTGTTCTATTACCGCCGTAACTTGCGTTAAACATCTACATGTTGATCATAAGGAATAGGCGCGTAATACCATTAGAAGATTGAACGAACTTACTTTTAAGTGAAGTTCTATCCTAATTGTATAAAGCGCCTCTTCAGAAATAATCAGTCGCACCTGTAAAATACTTTTCCATTCTCAGCAGTGAAAAACAGTAGGATCATTTTTGTTGCGACTCATTCGTTACGATCTCTTAAAAGGATTTTTTTTTCTCAAAATGAGAATACTTTAAGTGTAAAACTGTAACATGTTCATAGTTGCATCCTGATTTTTCGATTTCTCATTTTCCTTGCGATTCAAAACATCACCGAATCAGCGTACTTCCGAGGATCATCGTTTTTCTGTGAAGCACAAGTCTTGACGCCAGATATATGTCCGGATGAAGCGGGTGAAGAAATGATAATATTCTTCGTGGGGGAGACCGTGTGAAGTGTGAACCCATTACCATTCGAAACATTTCTGCTTCGAAAGCTTTAAAAAATGATGGTAAAATTAGCAGGAAGTGAAAGGACTACATGTTGATAATTTTAGAAATGGCGCTTTATACAATTAAGCCTAAACTTTATTTACAAGTAAGTTCGTTCAATCTTCTAATTTTATTGCTTTAATAATTGAAACTATATGCACTCTAACCAATTTTAAATATTAATGCCCGACAGTTGAGAGACAGAATTCGTTGTCTGACGCTAACTGTATTTTTCCGCTGAAAATGCATCAATACTTCAAGCAGAATAATAACTTCTGGGTCAGACAGACTAGCTCCTCAATTTCTGAATTGTAGAATGCTGTGACATTTATTTTCATTCAAACGTTCATAATTCATCCTTGAATTTTTTAAATAAAAAACAAACGATATAAACATATTTATAATTTTTCTATTTTGGTTGTAAATGGTTATGTGAGATGGAGAATGTTCATAAACGAAAAGCCCAGAATGCACATAAAATATATGTACCAACCACGAAATTGTTCTCGCTGGAAAATCACCCAATATATATTGCACACGTTATGTTCCCTGGCTCGCTAAGGATGGCTAGCGGCTTAAGTACAAGCCTAAAATGGAACTGCGAATAGTGCTATTTAGTACCCTTAAGGCAGTATGGACGCCGGAAGTTTTACATCGGATGCTTTTTACAACTCTAGAGTCGTTTCCTTTCACTCGCCCCAAAATGGTGCATTCTTAAGGAAACAGATAAAAAGGGAAGAAGGAGGAAGAAACGGAAGGGACTGGCAACAATGACAACTCGTCCTGGCAACAAGTACAATCGTTATTTGTTGCTTGTCTACTCGAAACGAGTCCGATCTTTATACAAAGATTTAATCTGTCTCGGCGAAGAAGTAAAGTTTCTGATGACATGTCCGATAAAGATTGCACTGCTTTAAATGTACAAACATGCAATGCTAAATCTCGCTGAATGATTATCCTACCGTGTTGTAATTTCTCTCCATTTCCTTGAAGCAAACTCCAACTAAACCCTAACTTTCTTTGCTTCAGTTCAACTTGCAACGTTCTCTCTTTCACAATTTCACGAATGAAGTTATGTTTTCAATTAAAACTGTACGCTGTGCAAAATAAAGTTACAAAATTGTTTTTCTAGTGCAACAGCACTGTTGATCATTGAATAATTAATGACGTTTGTGTTGCAAAATTCCTAGTACAGAAAAAAAACAAAAGTAAAGCTTATATTGATCTTAGTAGAAGATGCAAAGCAACAGAAATCAACCGGGCCGGTTAAATTTGACATGAAATAAGTTGCAGTTCGTTTATAATAGTTTGAACTATTTCAGGGAAGAATTATTATAAGCGAGAACAATGTCTTATTTGTGTTTTCTTCAGTTTGCTCACTAATATTTCACTTCACATAGCTGACAATCTGTCGTAGTAGATGCCGCAATACGTTCAATTTTTAACCATTCCAAAATTCATCTGCAATATATGTTATCTTTAGGTTTTTGTGTGAGGTTTACCTTTCAACATCATACTC
Source organism: Melikaiella ostensackeni (assembly GCA_032362435.1). Classification (NCBI taxonomy): domain Eukaryota; kingdom Metazoa; phylum Arthropoda; class Insecta; order Hymenoptera; family Cynipidae; genus Melikaiella; species Melikaiella ostensackeni. The sequence continues at coordinate 11,447,213 of JAUMHM010000050.1, read as the reverse complement.
AATTATCAAATTTCCGCATTGCTAATAATCATCCATACAAAAATGTGTGACATGATTTAAGGTAATATATCGCATACGAAATATGTTATTAAAACTTATGAGCTTTCTAAATGTGCATCATAAAAATCAGATGACCTTAACAATTTCCGAAACTATCGGTCGTATAAAAAAAGCCCAGACGAAGTGATAGATTTGAGAATAGTGCTTTTTTATGTTTACCTCTTTATCTACGAGTTGGGTTTCTTGAAAAAATATCTACTATATTTTTACTGCTAAATGGCACGTTTTTAAAGAGAAAAATATTTTGTTTGCAGTGAAATAAATTTTTTGTTGATGACCAATTACCAATTCTATCTTTACTTCTTGCCAACAGTAATTTGGTAGGTTTCCTTAAAATGTATTCGCAAATCAGTTTCTTGGAACAGCATAATACACAAGATTGAATCATTTTATCAAATTTTTTGTTCCATTTCTTCATAACACTTTGACGAAGATAAAGTGTTGCCAGTATCGATTTATTCTGAAGTTCTCTGCTGCACAATATGATGCAAAATCTGATCGGATTATGACGCGACTTACAAGCAGCGATGCTTCGAAGATGGCCAGATACGATAAGAATCGTTTACGAGATGTTATAAGGATGATACGACCAGCCGGAAATTACTTATCCAGAGTATTATGCACGCGATTACAGTTTAGAATGACAGAAAGTCGCCTGTTGTTTTCGCCGAGTTTCTTATCCAAAGTAGAACTCATAATATGCGACATAACGAGTTCCTGCAGATATAAAGAAAATACGTCGTGACTTTATCGTCTCTGAGAAACCGCTGGGATGCACAGTATACTTTGTTATGAAGGAAGATGGCCCATGTACAATAGAATTACGCTGCCCGAGGCGTTCTTTGCGTCCTCGAATCTTTACCTGGTTATTATAGTTCTTTTTTCTACCCTTAGTAGTAATTTAGTAGATGTAGTGTGCATAATACGTTTACGCGAGGCGAATGAATTCCCTAGAGCGAATCCACTCCATTAAAAACTTCCACATTAAACTTTATATGTGTACAAGTCCTTTGCATACACTTGTGCTTGAAATTTGTAAAACTTTTGTATAGATATCGAAGCTTATGTCTGGTAACATTTAAGCTCAGCGTTTGGAGTTTATAGCGTTTCAATGGAATGTATTAAATGCACACCAGACAATGAGGTTGTTGCATGAATTTGAGATAACATATTTTTTAAGTACTGCATATCATTTGAAGAATTGAAGAACATTTTTAATAATATTTAAGGAAAAGTAACGAAAGCCCTTTTCAAGTAGCTCTATGACCTTGAAACGTCACATCCTGCAATTCGCCGAACCAATCAGAATAATGGTATGCAGTGACCAGAGCTTCCAGACCGCGGACCAGCAGTGCATTTCTTGTTTGCGCAGAAGTTACAAATTCGTTAACATAACCTCAAAATACACAGGAATAACTATTGCGCAGACTGCGCCAGTCCGCGGTATAGCGGACCTTATAGTGGCTTCATTGACTAACGAAGTATCTAGCAGAGAGCTGGTGAAGATTTTATTGACGATTTCTGATAGAGATGTTTGTGTACTTGAAAACGTTGGAAAGCAACCAGCAGTCATAACGAAATGTGACTTAGCAATAAAATTTCTTCTTTAAATATGAAATTGAAGAAAATAGTAATGAATAATGTCCTTCAAGTGCGTGAGAGTGATGTTTACGAAGATAACCTCAAATTTTTGCCAATTACATGTCTCGGAATGCTGAGCACACGTGAGCCGGATTCCTTTTGTTTTGGTACTTGACAAGGATAATAATGTCAGACTCTTAAAAAATGTTTCGTACCTGATTGCAAGTTCAATAGCGAAGATGATGAGTACAAAATGTTTATAAGGTTGCCTGTAGGCACAGAAGTGACGAATTTGGCACATTCGCACTGTCACACTTTACAAATCTCGGTTTTAGTAAAGTTCTGGGCACTTTAAACACCTTTCAGGCCCCTCTTCATACTTTTAAAATACATTATAAATAATAAACAAAAATAGTTTATAGTTACTGCGTATACTTGCAATCACTAGCCGCCACATTGATTCCCATATCAACCGGATAAACGTGCCACTCAGATTGAGGTACTTCCGGCGACTGGCCAAACCAATCAGATTTCCCCGCAAAAGATCATAAAGTATACTTTTCGAACATTAAGAAAAATATTCAAACTCATTTCAAAAAGCTTTCCTCAAGAAATTATATTCGTTTTCAATGCTCTCTCAATTTAACTGAGAGAAAAAAATATTTAGAAATATGCATTAAACCCATTGACATTTTCTACTTTTTACAACAAATGTAAATTGATGTAATTTTCACAGCAAACCGAGGTGAATGTTAAAACTTTTTACATCATGAATTGTCGGAGATATTGAAAAAGAAGCGTATCTTGAAGCTTTGAACCTCGTTTTTTCCACTGACCATCAAACGATGTACTTTTGATGGCATTTTGAGCCGGATAATGTTAATAGGCCGTCGTTTGAGAGCACCTTAAGGTCATTTTACGCTAACGTTAAAATCTGGTTACAAAGTGATGTCAAACGTTTTAGTGAACGATGTTATTTATAATATGTGCCGCAAATCGGCTGAGCATACGATTTTTGATGTATCTTTGATGTGAATATTTTAAGTGTTGACTACAAGTTATCAAAAGTTTTAAAAATCACTTTTTGTCATTGTCAGAGTGAAAATCGTCCACATTGATCGCCAGAAGCTCTTGATCTCAACAGTTTGCACGATAAAATATTTTCATAATGTCAAAAGTTGTTCTTTTGAAAAGAAAAAATTTCTTCCGTGATCCTTTTCACAATCGTCTTTTATGCTTGATGTCAATCGATGTACTATTGGTGGCGGATGGTATGAAAAGTCGGACGATTCACATTCGTTGGAAAAAGTACCAAATATCAATTGGGGTTGCGACAGCCTGAGCTAGGAGTTTAAAAAAAAGAAGTTATCTCAAAAATAACACTGAAATACTTATAGCTTATTTTAATACAAGTATTTTGTCATCGACATTCTTTTACAAATTCATGATAAAATTTCTTGATCAGGTGCTAAACAGAAATTTTGTAAAAGCTTTGAAATCCTTTTGATTGCTTTCAGAAAACTTAATCAATTTCTGGATAAAGGACGTTTTCGCTTTCAACATTTCATTTCATCGATCAATTCTCTTTTCAGGAGCTAGAACATAGACACGATATTTTATTTTTTTACAGCTCTTTTAATTACTAGTATTACTAACCTTTTATTTTGTGTCATACGCCTTTCCAAATATAATCAGTTAGGGAAAGCGTATTGTGCCGTATCTATTTTAAGCAATATTAAAAGTGAAGTATACTTGTAAAAAATGTATTAAGCAGACATCAATTCAATGCAAATGATTGATATTTAAATATTTTGAATCCAATTAAAACGACCTTAGATTAGTTTTAGTTTAGTCGAATTTGCTTTACAGCTAATTCTTCCCAGGTTCACTTAAGGCGACAGTCTACTGCAAAAATTTATTTTTTATCTATTTTATTAAACACTGTATTTATTCTGTCAACCTCTACCTGATATCAATTGTGAGTATTAGTTAGAGAGAAAAGGCAGCCTAATAGCTGATAAATTACCTCCATCTAGTACAACGGTCCCCTTTCGAATATAACCGAGCAAAACGCTGTTTAACTTCAGTAATCGAACGAGATGCCATCAACCATTCAATGTATTCGGCTGGACATATTAAAAACTTCTAAAGCACTAATTACAATTTATTAAATTTTTTGCTTATAATGGAAAAATGTAGCTCATTTCACATACTTTAAAAAAAAATCGTGAGAGATTACGATATTTTCATTTTTTTGGAAGATACAGTATTAGGTAATGTAACATTTACAAATATTTATTGATTTTTTTATCATTTATCGGCTTTTATAGCCACGGGCAGAAACCCTTATGGTTTCGGTCCGGTTTCTGTCCGTTGTATGAAAAAGGGGAAGTGATGGAAAATTAGGAGAAGTGAGGCGAAATGAAGGAAAGTGGGGGGATTGAGGGGAATTGATGAAGAGTGAGAATCAGGATGATGGGAAGTGAGGGAAAGTAATGAGAAATGAGGGGAAGTGAGGGAATATAAGGGAAAGTGTGGAGATATGAGGGAAAGTGAGGAGAAGGGTGATAGGAAGTAAGGGAAAATGAGGAAAAGAGAGGGGGAATGAGGGATGGGATGAGTGAGTGAGAGAAAGTGAGGGATGAATAATTAGAAGGAAGGGGAGGGGAAATGCGAGGAGGCGGAAATTGAGGGAATTGCGGTGCGAGGCTTGAATGACCTCATTAAAGACTTAATAGGCTACGAAACCCTTTTTGCAGGTGCCTACCGCCTACTTTTATTAGTTTTTCATTTTCATATTCAGCTTCAATATTTATTTACTTCAAGTGTAGAAAATACACCTTAAGTTCCAACGAAGTAGCTTATATTCGACAGAAGATATACTTAATCAAAATTAAAGTCCAATCCTTCTATAATTTAGAAAATAGTTATGTATTTTTTTATATAGTAACGGAAATCAGAATAATGATAAAGTAGAGGGGTAGGGTAGATTTTGGATATAGGTTCCTGTTGCCGACATTTATGAACATTTGAGGGTTCGTGTCAGTGTTAGCTATAGAAATATCTTTTAGCCGGACATGAACCCTCAAATGTCAGTAAATTTCGGCAACAGGAATCTAAGTCTAAAAGCAATCGCACACCTCTAATTCTCGATTTCTGTTTTTTTTTTGTGATTTATGCTGTTCAACTATTGTTTTCATAATTTTGTTTCCACTACTTTTTTCGATGTGAAAATTGTAATCGAAAGATGAAAAAATCTTTAATATACTTTCCATTAAACTAATTTTATCACGATCAATATTTTGTTTGTAGTAATGTTGTTGATCGAAAACAGAAATTTCCCTTGAGCATCAGTTTTTGAAAAGAACAGGTTTTCCAAATTTACGCATGAAATTTTAAAAAGTTTTGTCGATTAGACAAAGACGAGCCCTGTAGAGTCTCAAATTTCATCTCATGAGTTTTCGCAAATGAATCGCAAATGAACCGTTGCGCGAGTCGGGTTGCTTTCCTTAAAATATATTCGAAAATTCTGCAAGCTTCTTCCACGCGCTTATTTTTCAATATTTTTCAGTGTTCTTAAATATTCTTTACGTGGAGTGGGAATTTTTACTATTGACAACAGAATTCACGACGGGTATTTTATTTGTAGTATTTTATCTGCTGTGCAACATAAAATTCCCAAGGACCTCATTCTTTAAAGAGAACAGGTTTTTTGAAAAAAATGATAATGTAAACTTGTGATTTTTCATAAATTACAGAAAAGTTATAGAAAGTTTCGCAAATTTATAGAAACTAATTGAAATTTACGTAAAGTTTTGAAAGTGTGCGGAAGCTTTCTGAAAGTATGCGTTGTTTTGTAAATGCATGGAAACTTTCGGAAATTTATGGATACTTTTTGGAAAGCAATGGCAATTTTTGGAAAATCATGAAGAGTTTTTAAAAATTTGGTGGAGGCTTTCTGAAAATGAATGAAAAGTTTTTTTAGAGTATAGAAGGTCTCAGAAATTCATAAGACATTTTAAATATTTAATTTCAAAAAATAATTTAGGCAAGTTTCTAAGAATGTTGAGTTTTCATTCACGGTTGAGAATTCTCATCACATTTCTGGAGCAATAAATAGTTTTTTCCCATCTTAGAGGCCAGACTGCAGGTGACTGGTGCCCTCCTCAGTGCGAAACATAAGCCAAACATAACTATTTTTATTGTGGCTTGGTTTTTATACTTTCCCTTAAATGACCAAAGTTTGGTGGGACTGACGTTATGAATGGACACTCCACCTTATGACGATTTATTTATATTTAATTTCAACATGATTTTATACTTATGGAATGAATTCGTCGCAACAAGTTGTAGTTGGGCGTATACTTTTGATAATGAATAATACAAATAACAATGTAGCACCGGATAGAGTTGACATTTCTGTTAACAAAAGGCGTGCCCTCGGAAAAGTTTCAGGTGATGAATGGAGATTGGGCTTCGGAATTTTAGAGGGGTAAATGATCTCAAGAAGAAGGAGTTGTGGAATACAGTGCACGTAAGGAAGCTAGATATTTTATGTGTGCCGGAAACAAAGAAGCAGAGACGTGAGGCAAGGAAGATAGAGAACGGACTCGAACTTTGGTCAGGAGTAGATAAAGAATCATATGGTATCTCCTAGATTATTATGAGTTAGAATGAAAGTGAAGATCCTATTCATCACTACATGCTACACTGCAGTTAATGGTGATAGTAGTGATGTAGAAGATACCTTCTGGGAGCCGTCAAATAATATTACAGGTACTTGCGATCCTAGAGAAAGAATTATTCTACTCGGAAATATAAATGACTGGATTGATGTGCAGCGCAAAGGTGTCGACAAGGTACTTGGTAATTTCGGAGACTCAAAAACGAACAGTAAGGAGAATAAATTTATAAGCTTATACTCAAAAGAAGGCTTGTTTATTAAAAACTTTGGTCAGGCATAAAATGATCCACATGTATACTTGGTGCAGAGGCGAAAGCCACAGTTTGATTGATTTTGTTGTAGCGGCTGAGAGACTGAGAGGGCTTGTGAGGGTTGCAGGGGTTATGAGAGGTTCTAAATGCGGAACGGATCACTATCTCTTAGTTTCAGGAGTAACAAAAGAGTTATTTGAGTATTTGTTGATCTGGAAAAAGATTTCGATAAAGTGAATAGGTCTACACTTTGGGAAGTCCTAAAAGAGTATGTAGTAAATGGTGAGGCTTCTAAAAGCAATAAAGGCAATACATGATGGTAGTAAAGCGAGTGTAAGAGTAAATGGACAACTGAGCGATGATATTAAGGAGAGCGTTAGACAAGGCTGCATTATGTCCTCCTAGATGTTCAATATATACATGAACAAATGTCTGAAAATGGCACTCTTGAAGAAGAAGGTGTTGTTCACGGACAGTAAAAGTGCGTAGACTGGCGTTTTCAAATGATAATATTGTTACGGTAGAATCCATTGACGATTTGCAGAGAATGATGAGCAGACTGGATACCAGCATGAAGAGTGTGGGTCTTAAGATGACCGCGAATGAGATGAAAATATCGTCTTTGAAGGAAGCGATGACAAAGCAGTATGAAACATTGCATCAAGCAAGGAGAAGATGGAACAAGCTGATAAGTACGTGTATCTTTGAAGTTTAGTTACTGCTGACGCCAAGATAGAAGCAGAAATATTCAGATGTATAAACGAGGGTATAAAGTTCATCAGCAGTGTACAAGCTATTACTAGAAGTAGAGATGTAACAAATGAAGCTAAAATTGTAATATATAATTCTGTGCTTGCACCCACTGCGCTATATGGTGCTATATGGTAGCGAGACCTAGACGTATCAAAAGAAGGATAAGAGTAAATTGAACACGGTTGGCACGCAGTTTCTATAGAATGTGCGGCAAAACACTAATGGACAAAGTCAGTAATGAGTGGGTTCTCAAGAAATGTGGTAAAGAAGAAACATTGTTTGACAAGAGTACAAGAAATTTGCTGACGTGGTTTGGTCATGTTGAGAGAATAAATGAAGGACGTCTAACAAAGAAAGTGTATTTAGGTAAAGTGAGAGGTAGCGCACCCAGAGGTAGACCAAAGAAAGAATGGTTGGAATGTGTGTATGAAACTCTAAGGCGAAGGGATATAAGAAGACTGATCAAAAGATAGTAACACTCATTTCATAATAATCCGTGAGTTTTTTTTTACCATAGAATATGTAGTGATAGGTTGTAAGGAATGTACATTTCTTTCTCATATTTCATTCAGACGTTCTACATAATACACTATGTATATTTACTTAACCTGTCTACCTATATATGTACTTTCTACTTCTCATTAATTTTACATACGAATATATATGCTGCAAGTAAATTTATGAGGAAAAAAATTATTTCAAAATTGCTATAAAACGCTTTGATCGATGCGCTTCAATTGTTCAGAACTATAATTTTCAGAGTTACAAAAAAAAATCTTAGCGATTTTCGCGAAATAAATTTATAATATTACTGCGAATCAAAGTCGTACTTAACTCAAACTGGTAAAATCCACCAATACTATTGCCCATTTTCAGCTCTATTCTTAGTACTTTCAAGCAAATTATTTAGTTGTTATTATGAGAAGCTATTATGAAGCTTATACAATGTTTATATTCTTCATGAGATAATTACTCTAAAGAAAAATTATAATAATTTATATATAACAAAAAATGCTTACCGGTGACATTTAGGGTGATATGTTGGACATTGTTGCATTCCCTATTGACTGCTAAGTATGTAGCCTCGCACTTGTATAATCCCTCGTCTGCGATCTTGATATTTGGGAGTTTCAGGAACGTTTCCGTGTTATTTTTCGCAATCAGCATATCCGCCCTAGAATGAGAAGAAGAATCTACAGAATAATTCACATAGGATATTATTTTTACCAATAGGCAGGGACACTCAAGTCTCATGGGACTGAGGTTTTAAGAGCCGATTGTACTGTACCTCTTTTCACAATCTCCGCGAAATCGAGAGCGTTCGACGCAAGTCATTGCCGCAAGATTTCAAGGGGTAAGAGCTTGTGAAAATTTTTATTTTACTAAAGAGGGCTTAGAATCACTGTATGAACCATTATTACGCCCAGTGATAATACGCGGCTGCATCCGACTTCATTAGAAGTACTTGCATTTGTCTGGACGTTTGGCCAGGGGAGAGGAAAACTGTAAAAACCCGCCTCCGCGTCAGCCGCGCTCGAAATGGCTCAACGTCTGTGATTCCGCCAGAGTTGAGATTCACCGCGCAGCTACTGCCGTCGGTAAGCCGACATTCGATTCACGCCAAAATCGCTCAAAAATCGGGTCGAATTATTTTGCACATATCTAATATATTCTCATTTCAATGAAAAACGATACTTCTGGCGAAGCGTGACGAAATAGAGGGTTGGTTTTATGGTGCGATGTGAATTTCTGGGAAAAAACATTACGTATTTCCTTCGAAACTTTCAAATATCTCGTAAAAGGGATGAAGCACGTTCATGACATAAAATGACATCGATTTACATTCTAGTCCCGTTAACCCAATTAAGCGGATTCGCTTTGCAGGTTACGATAACGGAGCAAAGGACATTGTACTTGGCGGATCAGGGTTCGCCAGAGCCTGTCGATTAATGAATCCGATAAGATTATAAGTGGCGCTGCAGTAAATTCCAATTAACAATCACCGCATTATGAAGCTCAAAAAAAAAAGACTGGTACGAAAAAGTCGTTTGCCGGGACTAGAGCTTAATCGGCTTTTTTTCGCCTATGATGATATTCTATAAGCTTTTTTAATTACTACTCTCTTTATGGATATTTATCAACAGAAAATTGTGATCACAAAAGGCCTTGGAATATTCCAAGATAGATTTATGGTACACGCTACATTATGAAACATAAATTATCAACGGACTTAACAGATTTGATAAAATACTTTAATTAAATAGTTGCTAGGATTAATTGAATGTTATTTGAAAGCCTTAAAGATATTAAAAAATAGTTCTGAAGCTTCGAAATTTTCAAACTAACTAGACGCTTGTGGTAGCAATTGCTGCCAGCTAGTTCATCCTAGCACCTCCTATCTGAACCTCGTGAGATTTCAAATGAACCATAAAACATCCCTTCAGTTCTTAAATGAAAGCCAGAATTTCTATAATCAGAACTCGTAAATTATGAAAATTCATGACCATTAAAAAGAAACTAAAAAGTGATATCTCATAAAGCTTTCTCTCTATTTTTTCGAATAACTGGTCCCATAAGCTTCCAAATGAGCCATTAAAATATATAAGGAAGGGAAGAAGAAAATGGTTTGACACATTGCAAGGAAACTTTAAATTCTAAATTTAAAATCAAGAAAAAAAATTTATTCAAGATTATTTTTTCTCAATTTCTCCAAACTCTTTTCTAATTTTTTTCTCGAATAGGAAAGGGAACAGTGAAAGGGGGCAGAGGAAACTATAAGTTTTCTAATATATCTTCATGGGGAAGGGGTCAGAAAAAATTCTGTATTTTTGAACTTCTTCAATGTGCATGATAAAAAAAATTAATATCCTAGCGTGACATTTTGTGTTTTTTTGTTTACTTCTTTCAGCGTCAGGAATACTAAGAATTCTTAAAATGGGTCATAAAACACCTGCATAAATTCGAATTTAAATTTTGTAATTTACCAGTTTTTAGAGAGACAAAAACTAAAAAGTGATATTTGGTAGAACTTTCTATTTATTTTTCCAACGACCAAGACTAAATAATTTTTAAAATAACCTCAGAACATTTCTGCAGCCATTATAACAAAGGCGGGAGGTCCGAAACCGATGAGTATACATTTTGTGATTCATCAATTTTTAGAAAAAAAAACCCTGAAAAGGGACATCCAAAAAAAAACTTTTCTATTTTTTTACTATTAGAACCTCCCGAGCTTTCAAATGAGCTATAAAAAATCCTTCCGAAGCTTAGAGTACAGCCATAGTTCATATGAGCGAAAATCGTGAATCTTTAAATTTATCACCGTTTAGAAGAAAATAAACTGAAAAGTAATATCCGATGGAGCTTTGTCCATGTTTTTACCATAAAAATTCCCGATCTTTCAATTAAGGCATAAAACATCCCTTCAACCTGAAAGCTTCTACTTTTATTTCTTTTATTACGTTTTCTCTATTTATTCAATGATTGGATTTCTAATTGTAGATTATACATAATCTTTCTATTTCTGAGATTGGATTCTCGGGGAGAGAAATGAAGTACCTGATAACACCTAATATTCTACTTCGTCAATTAATTTATTTCATGATGTATAAAATTCACACAGATCTAATGCGGGTTATACCTTATTTTTCTAATCAACCTATTCTTATTTTCCTACCTTTCCATCAATATATTCATCAATATAAGGATTTCTATTCTAATCACTTATACACCGCCGATTCTTATTGCATACTATCTAGCAAATTCCCATTTCTATCTTTGATGTTTTACTTTGGTTATCATTAAAGAAATCAACATTTACATTTATCTCATGATATTAACGCTTTCACTCAATCAAACAATTCTTTCTTCAGCAGATATTAGGGAATTCCACAATATTTATTTATCCAACTCTACGCTGTGAGCGTCATGAGATTAATTCGAGCCGTAGTACACCAAACTCGGGTAGAAGAGTAGACTCTTCGCTCTGCCCATTGTTCCTACGACTCGAATTTTCTCTGTGTTTTCGAAAAACCCGATATTTTGCCAGTTAACGCGACTCTATATGTGCACCAGTCTCGGATTCAAGAGTAGACTTTCTAACCTGCCCACTGCGCCACTAGGAAGAAACGAATCAGGACTCGGAGCCAAGAGTAGACTCTTATCACCTGTCCTGAAAGATCCTCCGGGTTGCTGCTGGCACGTTAGCGAGCCCCCGAATGCTGGAGCTCGATCGCGCATCGAACCTCTTCGATCTCCTCGCGGACTCCACGCTCCCACTATCGTCCTACGCTTGGGTGGGAAATGCTGAGTCTGCGCACTTCTCGTCAAGTGCTGCTGGGCGCCGTCATACAGGGCTGTATGACAGGGTGCAGTTGGACAAGGGGCACCGTTTAGACAGCTTACAAACCCTCAAGGGAGAGTCAGAATTTTTTCAATCAGAAGTTGTAAAGTTGTTGATTTATCACTATCATAAAAAAAGACTTAACAGTGATATCTGATAAAGGTTTCTTTATATTTTTTCAACATCAGAAACTCCTGAGCTCTCAAATGAGCTATAAAGAATCCCTCCAATTTTTTATCATTAAAAATACCTGGTCATTTGAATGGAGCATAAAACATCTCTTCAGTTCTGAGAGGAGAGCTAGAACTCTTATAATCAGCGATTGTAAATATTTGAAATTATCACCATTTTGGAAAAAATAAACTCAAATATTCGATAGAGCCTTTACAATATTATTTAATCATCAGAACCTTCTGAGTTTTCGAATGAGCAATAAAATATCCCTCAAGCCCTCAGAGGAGAGCCAGAATTTATGTAATCAGAAATTACAAATTTTGTAAATCCTCACTATTTTGAAAAAAAATAAAATAAAAAGTTATACCTAATATAGCTTTCTCTCTATTTTCTTACTATTAGAACTTCCTGAGCTTTTGAATTAGCCGTAAAACATGCCTTTAACCATTAGAGGAACGACATAATTATCATAACCAAGAACTGGAAATTTTTTTATTTATCATTGTTTTGAAAATAAATAAATCAAATAGTAATATCTGATAGAGCCCTCTCGCCATTCTTTCACCATCAAAACCTTCTGAGCTTTCAAATGAGTCATGAGACATCCCTTTAACCCTTAGAGGAGAGTCAGAATTCGTATAATCAGAAATTGTCATTTTTTAAATTTATTCCTATTTTGAAAAAAACTGAAAAGTGATATTTGACATAGCTTTTTCTCCATTTCATTTACCGTAAGAACCTCCTAAGCTTTTCAATGAGCCATAAAGTATTTTTTCAACCCTTAGGCTAGAGCCATAATATCTATAATCATAAATTGTATTTTTTTTTAAATTTATCACTGATTTGAAAATAAATAAACTATGAAGTAATATCTAATATAGCTTTTTCTCAACTTTTTTCATCATAAGAAGTACCTGAGCTTTGAAAGAAGGCATGAAACATCCTCTTAACCCTTAGAGGCAAGCCAGGGTTTCTATAATCAGAAATTGAAATTTTCTTCACTTATCACTGTTTTGAAAATAAATAAGCTAAAAAGTAATATCTGATAAAGTTTTCTCTTTTTTTTTACCATCAGAACCACCTGACTTCTCGAATGAGGCATAACATAACCATTCCATCCTTATAGGAAAGCTAGAATTTATATAATCACAAAATTGTAAATATTTTAATTCATCACTATATTGAAAAAAATAATTAAAAATAGAAAGTGATATCTGATAAACCTGTCTTTCAAATTGCTTACCATCAGAACCTCCTGAGCCTTCAAATTTTTTGTGAATATTCTGATTCATCACTATTTTGAATAAATAAACTAAAAGAAGAAAGTGATATCCGATAGAGGTTTCTCCTCATTTTTTCACTATCAGGACCTCCTGAGCTTCTAGAGGTATCATGAAACATCTTTTCAACCCTTAGATGAGAGCGAGAATGTCCATAATCAGGAATTGTAATTTTCTTAATTCATCACTATTTTAAAGAAAAAGAAACTAAAATATCTGATAAAGCTTTCTCTCTATCTTTTTCTCATCAGAACCTCCTGAGCTTGCAAATGAGACATAGAACATCGCTTTCAATCCTCAAACGAGAGCTAGAATTTCTATAATTAGAAATTTTCTAATTTATCACTGTTTTGAAAAAATGTAACTAAAGAGTGATATCTGATAGAGCCTTCTCTATATTCTTTACTTTCAGAACCTCCTAAGCTTCGAAGTAATCCATAAGACAAAAAAAAAAGAGACTAAAACATCTGATAGAGCTGTGTTCCTATTTTCTGACCATCAGAACCTTCTGGACATTTTCATAAGCCATAAAACATCCCTTAAGCCCTCGGAGGAGAGCGATAATTTCTATAATTAGAAACTGTAATTTTTTTTCATCCATAACTATTTGAAAACGAGGAAATTAAAACGTAACATCTGATAGAGCTTTTTCTCCTTTTTTTTACCATAAGAACCTTCTGAGCTTTGGAATAAGGCACAGAACGTTATTTCAACCCTTAGAGGAGAGCCAGGGTTCCTATAGTTAATAATTGCAATTTTTTTCGTTTATCACGGTTTTGAAGATGAATAAGCTGAAAAGTGAAATCTGACAGAGCTTTCTCTCCATTCTTTACCATCAGAACCTTTTGAGCTTTGAAATGAGGCATAAAACGTCATTTTACCCTTAGAGGAGAGCCAGGGTTTCTATAATCAATAATTGTAATTTTTTGATTTACCACTGCTTTGAAAATAAATAAGCTACTATAAAAAGTAATATCTGGACGAGTTTTTCCTCTATTTGTTTACTATTAGAACCACCTGATTGTTCAAATGAGACATAGCACATCCATTCAACCCTTATAGGAAAGCTAGAATTCATATAATCGGAAATGGTTTATATTTTAATTTATCACTATTCGGAAAAAAACTAAGAATAGGAAGTGATATCTGATAGAGTTTTTTCTCTTTATTTTTTTCATCATAAGAACTATCTGATCTTTTGAATGAGGAACAAAACACCTCTTCAACGCTTAGAGGAGAGCTAGAACTTTTATAATTAGAAATTGTAAAAATTTTAAATTATCACTATTTTGAAAAAAAACTGACTAAAATTTTCGATAGAGCTTTCACTATATTTTTTTAAACATCAGGACCCCCTAAGCTTTCAAATAAGCCATACAACATCCCCTCCAATCCTTAGACGAGAGCCAGAATTTCTATAATCAGAAATTGTAAATTGTTTTGATTTATCAGTTTTTTTAAAAAAAAGAGACTACAACATCTAATAGAGCTCTCTTCCCATTTTTCGACCATCAGAACCTTCTGAACATTCTATTGAGCCATAAAACATCTCTCAAGCCCTTGGAGGAGAGCGATTATAATTATAAAAATTATAATTGTAAAAATTTTAAATTATCACTACTTTGAAAAAAATTGACTAAATTTTTCGATGGAACTTAGCTTTCACTATATTTTTTTAACGTCAGAATCTCCTGAGCTTTCAAATAAGCCATTCAACATCCTCTTCAATCCTTAGACGAGAGCCAGAATTTCTATAAACAGAAATTGTCATTTTTTTAATTTATCAGTTTTTTGAAAAAAAAAGAGACTACAACATCGTATAGAACTGTCTTCCTATTTTTTGACCATCAGAACCTTCTGAACATTCTTATGAGCCATGATACATCCCTTGAGTCCTTGAAGGAGAGCGGAAGTTTCTATAATCCGAAACTATAAATTTTTTTCATTCGTCACTTTCTTGAAAATAAGGAAACTTAAAAGTAATATCTGATAGAGCTTTCTCTCTATTTTTTACCATCGCAACTTCCTGATCTTCCAAATGAGGCATGAAACATCCCTTCAACTCTGAGACGAGTGTCATAATTTCTATAACTAGTTATTTGTAAATTTTTTAAATTTATCGGTATTTTGAAAAAAGAGAAACTAAAAAGTGATATCTGATAGAGCTTACTCTCTATTTTTCACCGTCAGAATCTCCTGAGCTTTGAAAGAAGGCATGAAACATTCTCTTAACCCTTAGAGGAAAGCCAGGGTTTCTATGATCAGAAATTGAAATTCTCTTCACTTATCACTGTTTTGAAAATAAATAAGCTAAAAAGTAATATTTGATAAAGTTTTCTCTCTTTTTTTTACTATCAGAACCACCTGACTTCTCGAATGAGGCATAACACATCCATTCGACCCTTATAGAAAAGCTAGGATTTATATAATCAGAAGTTGTAAATATTTTAATTCATCACTATATTTAAAAAAATTTACTAAAAATAGAAAGTGATATCTGATAGACCTGTCTCTTGAATTGCTTATCATAAGCACCTCCTGAGCCTTCAAATTTTTTGTGAATATTCTGATTCATCACTATTTCGAATGAATAAACTAAAAATAGAAAGTGATATCCGATAAAGGTTTCTCCTCATTTTTTTACTTTCAGGACCTTCTGAGCTTCTAAAGGTATCATGAAACATCTTTTCAACTTTTAGGTGAGAGCGAGAATGTCCATAATCAGCAATTGTAAATTTTTTAATTCATCACTATTTTGAAGAAAAAGGAACTAAAATATCTGATAGAGCTTTTTCTCTATCTTTTTCTCTATCTTTTTCTCATCGGACCCTCCTGAGCTTTTGAATGAGCCACAAAACATCACATCAACCCTCAAAGAAGAGACAGGGTTTTCATAATAGATCAACAATATTCATTACAAAAATCACCTTTACGCAATTTCATATACAGAAGATAGAAAATTTTATAGCTTCAAAAATATTTTAGATGATTAAAATATACAAATAAACTCGAAAATTATTTCGAAAATTTCAGTGGATTTAGAACAAAGGCTTCAAATGCGTCATGTAGTTATAACAATTTTGACGCTAAATCAAACCTAATACCAATTCGATTCCCTTTCCTAATATTCACGCCCTACAGTTCCGAAAATCCCGAGATTTTTCAAAATATTTTACTATAACAATAAGAAAACGTACAACGTTTTCGATACGAATAGTTCCAAACTTCGACTTTTTGTACCCGAAATTTGGAATGCATTTTCACGGCCTTTTTTAATTGTTTATGGTTAGAATCCTTAATACTATTCTTTCAATTTTTCGTTGATTGTTCCTTTGTATCTACTCCTGTATCTCATCACACTTTAGTCGCTGAAAAGATTTTGGTATTGACATGAATCATGTAGGAAGTCTTTTTCTAGAATCCATTCTACAGATCGGAGATCTTCAACTTCAATTTCCTGCCTCTCGGGTGAGAAATGAAATCGTACGTAAAAGGCGTTTGCTGTACTTTTCAAGAAAGAGACGCGCTCGGCATCGATTGTATTTTCTGCATTCCTTCAGATATTTGGAATTCCGCGGATTTCTCCAGTCAATGAAGTCAATACGTCGAATAACTTGGTCCTTCCAGTCCTTTTCTATCTCGTATTTTTATAATATTATTGAAGGATATATTATTTTAAACACATTTAAGGTTTTCTTCTTTCAATCGCACATTATCTAACATAAGCCGCAAGACGGAAATTACCCTCTTTGCAGAATAAAAATGTTTTCAATTTCTGAAAGGGGATGCTTGCAGCTTATTTTTATAGTGAATAGGAAAGTATGAGTATGCAGATTTCAGGACTGAAATATGAAGCTTTTTCAAATGCATAAACATGATGAAAATGTAGGGTACGTTTCGTCGAAATTCTGAAATGAAAATTATAATATATATTTTTATACTTTATCATCACTGATTTTTACAGCATGTATATTTTTTCGGATTTTCACATATCTAAAATCCCGCCTCCTTTCCTCCTTTCAGCTCAAATCCTTTCCCAAAACCCTCAATCACTCCAACTCTCATGATAAGCCTTCAAGTAATGCCTGACACACTCAATCCTGTGATTTTCTTCCAATCTTTGAAATCCTCTAACGTCTGCTGCCGGATTTTTATTAGAAGTGCTCGCATTCGCCTGAACGTTTGGTCAGGGGAGTAGAAAACTGCAGAAAAGCAAAACTCCCGAATGCATCCGGTTACCGACAGACCATTTCGGAGAAATATAAAGATCGGTTACACTGGAGGGGGGATGTAGATACTGTTACGTAATATTTTTAACAAATCTGTAAGAAATTCGGGTATTCAAAATTATAGTTCAACCAGGGCTGCCAGTCTAAAAGTAAGAAAGTTACCAAAAGTGACTAATTTATAACCGAAAAAGTTACTTAAATTGACTAAAAGTAACTAATTTGCATTATTAATCTGAGAAATATTCTCTTGGATGCAAGAGGATTCGATGAAATATATCAGAATTTGAGGTGAATTTTAACGAAATCAGGATAAATTCATAAGAATTCAGCATGAATTAAATTAATTGAATGAATTAAAATGAATTAGAGTGGAAAACAATTCAACCTAAATTCAAAATAATTCACACGCATAGAAAAAAATCCGAAAAACTCCATCGATTTGAGTAAAATCGGAGTAAATTCAAAAGAATTCAAGGGAATTCGAGGGACTTTCATGAACATCATGAAAATGTGAATGAATTGAACAAAATTTTTTAATTAAAGAATTTCCATCGAATTCAGAACTGGTTGAGGGAGATGAGAAGAATTCGATAAAATTCATGCAATCCCAAGGCGAATTCTTTTTTGAATTCAAGTGAATTGAAAACGATTAAAAAATATTGAAAGAATTCATTGAATTCATGGAGAGTTAAAAAAATCAAGCGAATTCCAAAAAATTCAATCAAATTTAGGATAAATTAATAACAATTCAGGGAACTCCAACTGAATGGAAATTATTTGAAAAAAAATTTCATAAATTCAAAATTTTCTATTTATTTCAGTAAGATTGGAGTCGATTTAGAAAAATTCATGAGATTGATACGAATTCAAAGTGAGTTTAAAATAATCCAATTCAATGGAGAAAAATATTTTGAATTCGAAAAATTCTATCGAACTTAGATAAATGGAAGCAAGCAGAATTAGTGAATGTGAATCTCATAAAATTCGGAAGAACTCAAGTAGAATTTATAAGTTTTCAGGCTGAGCCGAATTGAAAATTAAGAATCCAGAAATGATCCTTTTATTCAGTCAATTTTGAGAGAATTCTAAAGAATTCAGGACGACTTTATAAAAATTCAGAAGGATTCAAGGGAATTCAAGAGACTTTGATGAAACTCATAAGAATTTGAGTGAATCGAAGAAAATTTTTCAAATAAAAAAATTTCCATCTGATTAACTAAAATGGGAGTAAGCGGAATTCAAGACGAATTTATTAGAATCTCAGTGAATTGAAAAAATAAATAAAATTTTTAAAAAAATCAAGTGAATTGAAGAAGATTAAAAAATATTTACAAAATTAATTGAGTTTATTGAATTTGGAGGGAAGTTATAAAAATTCAGATATATACAAAAGAGTTGGATGAAATGCCTCAGAATTCAAGGCGAGCTTAAACGATTTCAAGATAAATTGAAAAAAAAATCTAATGAATTGAGTAGAATTGAGGGAGAATTAGACTAATTCAAGAGAATTCGAAAGGATTTAAGCAAATCTAAAAGAATTCAGGATTAATTAATAAGAATTTAGGGTGAATTCCAAATGAATTCAAATGAATTGTAAATATTCCAAAAATCCACTGATTCTTGAGTAAGACTGAAGTTAATTCAATAGGATTGAAGGGAATTCAAGAGAATTCGTGGTAAAATAAAAAAAAATCAAGATAATTCAAAAGAAGATGAGAGAGTGCAGCACTCATTGATAGAAATACAGGGTGAAATCCAAATGAAATCAAATAAACTGAAAAATATTTTGAAGAAAAAAAGGTTTCCATGTATTTGAGTGAAATTGAAGTGAATTTAGGAGACTTCAATAGAAATTATACGAATTCAAAATGAATAAAAAATTATTCAAGTGAATGGAGAAAAAATGGTTAAGTCCAAAAAAATTCACTGAATTTAGATAAATGGGAGTGAATAAAATTAGTGAGTACATATCTTATATAATTCAGAAGAATTAAAGGGGAATATATAAGTCTTCAGGGTGAATTAAATAAAAAATTGAAAATTTAAAAAATGAAATTCAAGGCAAATTCAGCAGAATTCAAGCAAATTGAAAAAATAATTGAAATTTTTAAAAAATGCATTTAATTAAATGAAATTCAAGCGAATTTAGAAGAATTTGAGGGAAATGAGAAGAATTTGATGAAATTCATAAAAACTCAAGGCAAGTTTAAAAGACTTCAAGATAAATTTTAAAAAATCCATTGAATTGTGTAGAATACGAGGATTAAGTCTTCAGAGGGAATTTAAAAAAATTAAAAATCCAAAAATAAAAAACCATTAAATCCAGTGAATTTCAAAGGGATTCCAAAGATATCAGGGTAAATTGAAAAAAATTGGCAAAAAATACACGAAGATTCAAAAATGGGTACATACTTGAATTCAATGGTGGTTAACTCTTGAGTTCTCAGTTTCCATTCATTGAAAGAAAAGTGATTAAAGTGATCTTTTCATTTAAAAAAGTGACTTTAGTGACTTTGTCTTTAAAAAGTGACTAAAAAGTGATTTTAATAACTTCTAATTATTTGATGATTCAGGTGTCACTAAATTGTATTTAATAAGACATAGCTGACAATATTTGAAAAAATTACGTAGCATAGGCGGGGAGATCTAAACTACTTTTTCACGACTTGTAAATCAATTCAATTAATTTAGTTTAATTTTTAACCAAATAGTTGCATTTTCTACCAAAGTTATTGAATTTTCAACTAAAAATATGAATTTTTAATAAAAAAGCTGATTTTAAACTAATAGTTTAATTTATTTTTCACCAAATTGTTGAGTTTCCAAGTCAAAAAGACGAATATTCTACACTCAAATAGTTGCATTTTCAACTAAAATGACGAACCTTTAACTGAAGAAAAATGACTTTTTCACAAAATAGTTCATCTTTAAGCTAGGAAAGATCCATTTTTAACTGAAAATATAAATTTTCAACCAAACGTGGAATATTTGCATTTTCAATTGAAAATATTAATTCTCAGCCTGCAGGAAAACTAGTTTTCAACATAATAGATCAATTTTCAACCGAAGAGATGAATCTTCAATCAAAAAATTATTTTTTAACAAAGCAGTTCAACTTTCAAACAAGTAGTTAAATTTTGGACCAAAAAAGATGACTTCTTAGTAAAATAATTGCATTCTCAACAAAATAATTAGATATTCAGCCAATAAAAATGAACTTTTCACAAAAAATAGTTGGATTTCTTGTTGTATTCTATTAAATCAGTTCGAATTGAAGCGAAAAAAACGAGAAGAAGGGGAGGTTTCTTGTAAACGGGGGAAAAAAGAAAAATGATTTATGAAATGTGGAATAGGAAAAGAATACAGAGTCTGAAATATAAAAGTGTTTTTCAAACTTTTCAATTTATTATTGTACTGAACCGTTGCAGGGCCATCTTTTGCAGGATTCGCAAACCTTTTTCAAAATTTGTCATCAGAGAAAGTACTACTAAACGTTATCTAAGTTCGTAACATTACTTCGACTTCACCTCCCCCCCATGTTACCAATCGTAGTTTATTGCGCGATCCCCTCCCCCAATTGGTAACGTAGTTTATGGACGGCCCTGAGCGAAAATCCTAAACGGTCACCCATCCGAACGCTAACCGCGCCCGTCCGTGCTTGACATTCACGATCTCGGCGAGTCGAGAATCACCAACCAGCTACTGCAGTCTACAATTTATTATATATCGGATATCAATTTTCCACAAGACCAGCATGATAGTCGCGAATACGGTTCGGGAAATGTGTCACGTAACTGTCGTAACTTCGCTTTTCATGACGACAGTGATGAGAAAAGATTGCATATTAATGCAAAGGAAAAAATGTCATCTCCTAATGGTTCTCATATTTTTGCACTCATTCTTTATTTGTACGCATCATTCAAGACTATGACGTTGAGGCAACGGAATAAATTAAAAGACAAAAGGAGGATATAGGGAAAGGTCGACGGAGAAATTTCCAGGTTCCTGGATTACCCGAAATAGTTCAAGTTCCTCAACTTCAATATGAGAGTCTCACATCCTAATAATGCGGTTTTAATGCAGTCCTCTAGACTAGTTCTCAAATCTGCTTGTATATGTGGCACAACACATGCTTATTTGAGTCACCTCAAGCATGTGATTGAAAATTTACAGGGTTGAACTGATATGGGTGATTCTGCTGAAAAGGCAATTCTACTTAAGTGGCAAAATTTTTTTGTATTTTTAGATCATTTTTCTCTGAAATGATTCCATACGACCTTCGAAAATGAGAAGATGATTTGCGCGAAATTCATTATTAAAAATATTCATATTTTAGGTGTAGTTTTGCATCACATCAGTTCACAGTGAGCCAGAGGACCTGGTTTCATATCTAAAAGTCGCCAAACCCTTTAAAATATAAGAAATTAATTCTAATTACACCTATAAATGGTTGTTTGGATCGCTGATTCTGAATCTCGAGTCAAAATTACAAGAAAGAAGATGGCGGATCAAATATGGCGGACAAGTGTTTCAAAAAATTGTTGGATCTACTTGAAACGTAGTATCTGAAGATATTTCATGAGAAGACGATTTTTCATCAAAAAGAATTTAAGCTTTGAATTGTTTGAACGATTTTCGTATAAACAATTTGTTCAAAAATGCGTGTTATGGAACAACTAATAACACTATCGGATTCCACGGGAAAAACTACACAAATATGTACATTCTAGTTATAAGAATAATCTTCCACTAAATTCAAGCCAAATATTCATCCATATTATGGTTGAATAATGCCGTAACTGCAAACAAAATAAAATCTCTGAGTCGCAGCGAAAAATAGTTCCTGAGATGAAAAAGGCTTCGGAGATAACCAAGTGCATAAATTTTCTAATATTATGATCAAAGTGAGTGAGTTAAACAATTATCTTATAAAATCTTTCAGCATACTGTTGTTCTCTAGCAAAAGAGGCTTCCTAGATGAATAGTTCTTTTTTACTCTCGAAAAAATGATGATTTGTTATAAATTACAGAAAATATTTTTTACATATATAAAGTAACATGGGTGGAAGAAACTTACTAAGTACCTAAAATTTTATCTGAAACATTGTAGTTTCAGAGCCTACTACTTAGAAATTCAAAAATCAAGGACATTCTAATGAAAAAACACTACGAATGCTAAAAATTATGTTACAGAGATGGCAAAAGGGCTTCGGAGATGAAAAAGGCTTTGGAGATGATCAGGCATCGGAGATGACTGCATGCTTCGTAGATGACCAAGTGCATACATTTTTTATTGTTATGAACAACGTCATTAAGTTAAACAATTTCCTTGTAACATCTTTCAATATACAAACACAGTATATGATGTATCATTGGTATAGTATTCGAAATTACTTTGTTATTCTCTAGAAACCGAGGCTGCTGAGAGGGATCAGAATTTTTACTCGCTACATAATAATGACTTTAATTATGTATTACAAGAAATCTTTTTCACATATGTGAACTATTATGGGTGGATAATGAATATAGAGGTTAAACTGTGATTTCATAAATAATTTAACTTTAATAACATACTTTCAAGCATGTTAAAAGAAGATAATGCAATGTTATTTTAATTTTGAGGGAAGCCTGAATACAAAGTTCTAAAGCTTTTATTGCTAAAAAGGGTTTGTACTGGAAATTTATTATTTTTCTGAAATCGTAGCTAAAACATTGCACTTTCAGAGCATCTCAATTGAAAATTTGAAAGTCAAGGACATTCTAATAAAAAAAAAACGCAGCGAATGCTATAAATTATGTTACAGGCATGAACAAAGGGCATTGGAGATGAAAAGGCTTTGGAGAATACAAGGCTTCACAAATGATCATAGGCTCTGGAGATGACCAAGTGGGTACATTTTCTAATTTTATGAACAACGTGATTAAGTCAAACAATTTTCTTGTAACATTTTTCAATATGCAAGCACTTTTTATGTTGTATTATTGTCATACTATTTGAAATTACTTTGTTGTTTTCTAGAATACGAGACTTCTGCGATTAATCGGAACTTTTACTTGTGACAAAATAATGATTTGAATTATGCATTACAAAAATCTGTTTCATATTTATAAACCAATGTGGGTGGAGAACGAATATAGAGGTCCGAATGTTAATTTCGTGGGAAATGTGGCATCATTCACATACTCTTGAACATGTTAAATCAAGATATTGCAATGTTATTCTATTTTCGGGAAAACCTTAAGACAATGATCTAACGCTTTTATTGTTTAAATGGGCTTGTGCCGAAAATTTATTAGGTACCGACAATTTTACCTAAAACATTGCACTTTGAGAGCGTCCCACTTAAAAATTTGAAAATCAAGAACATTCTAATGAAAAGTGCAGCGAATTCTAAAAATTATGTTGCAGACATGGCAAAAAAGCTTTGGAGATGAAAAAGGCTTTGGAGATGACCAGGCATCGGAGATAACCGCATGCATCGGAGATGACCAAGTGCATACATTTTCTATTTTTATAAACAATGTGATTGAGTTTAACGATTTTCTTGTAACATCTTCTAATATAACATACCTCAGATGATGTATTATTGTCACAGTATTTAAAATTACTTTGTTATTCTCTAGAAACCGAGGCTTTTGAGATGAATCTGAATTTTTACCTGCGACAAAATAATGATTTCAATTATGCATCACAAAAAATATTTTCAACATATATAAGCGAATATGGTGGAAAATAAATATAGAGGTTTGAACTTTAATTTTATGGACAATAAAGTTTTATCTACCTACATTTAAGCATGTCAAAAGTAGATAATGCAATGTTATTCTATTTTGAGGAAAACTTGAAGACGAGGCTCAAACGCTTTTATTGCTAGGAAGGGTTTGTGCTATAAATTTATTAGGTACATGAAATTTTAACTGAAATATTGCAGTTTCAGAGCATAGCACTTGGAAATTTTTCAATCAAGGACCTTCTAATAAAATAATGCGGCGAGTGCTAAAAATTATGTTGCAGACATGGCAAAAGGGCTTCGGACTTGAAAAAGGCTTTTGGGATGACCAGGCATCGGAGATGACCGCATGTTTCGGAAATAACCAAGTGCATACATTTTCTATTGTTATAAACTAAGTGATTGAGTGAAACGATTTTTTTGCAACGTTCTTCAATATACGAACACTTTTTATGATGTATTATTGTCATAGCATTAAAATTAGTTTTGTAATTCTCTAAAGAACTAGGCTTCTGAGATGAATCGGAAATTTTACTCGCGAAAAAATAATGATTCCAATTATGCATTACAAAAAATATTTTCCAAATATATAAACTAATGTATGTGGATAATTAATTTAAAGGTCTGAACTTCAATTTCATGAATAATAAAGCTTCCTTTACATACTCTTAAACATGTTAAAACAAGATAATGCAATGCTATTCTATTTTCAGGAAAACCTGAAGATAAAGCTCCAACGCTTTCATTGTTAGAAAGGGTTTGTGCTGGAAATTATTACGTACCTAAAATTTAGGTGAAACATTGTAGTTTCATAGCATACCACTTAGAAATTTGGAAATCAAGGACATTCTGATAAAAAACGCCGCGTTTGCTAAACATCATGTTACAGACATGGCCAAAGGGCTTCAGATATGAAAAATGCTTTGGAGAACACCAGGCTTTGGAGATGACCACAGGCTTCGGAAATGACAAAGTGTGTAAATTTTCTAATGTTATAAACAACGTGATTAGGTCAAACGATTTTCTCATAACATCTTTGAATATATAAGCACTTTTTGTGTTGTTTTATTGTCATACTATTTGAAATCACTTTGTTGTTTTCTAGAAACCAATGATTCTGAGATTAATCGGAACTTTTACTAGTGACAAAATAATGATTTCAATTATGCATTACAGAAAATCTTTTTCATACATGTAAACTAATTTGAGTGGAAAATGAATATAGAAGTTCAATCTTCATGGATGATAAAGCTTCATTCACGTACTTTTAAGCATGTTAAAAGATTTTGAAGAGAACAAACATTTTGAGGAAAACCTGAAGACGAAGATCTGTCGCTTCTATGGTAAGGAAGGGTTTGTGCTGGAAATTTCTTAAGTACTTAAAATTTTAACAAAAAATTGCAGTCTTAGAGTACACCACTTGGAAATTTGAAAATCAAGGACATTCTGAAAAAATGCCGCGTATGCTAAAAATCATGTGACAGACATGGTAAAAGTACTTCGGAAATGAGAAAGGCTTTGGAGATGACCAGGCATCGGAGATGACCAAGTGCATACATTTTCTATTGTTATAAACGATGTGATTAGGTTAAACGATTTTTTTGTAACATCCTTCAATATACAAACACTTTATATGATATTTTATTGCCATAGTATTTAAAGTTACTTTGTTATTCTCTAGAAAACGAGACTTCTGAGATGAGTCGGAATTTTTACTAGCGACAATTTCATGAATAATAAAGCTTCATTTACGTAATTTCAAGCATGTTAAAACAATATAATGCAATGTTATTCTACTCTGAGCAAAACCTGAAGACGGAGATCTAACGCTTTTATTGTTGAGATGGGTTTGTGCCGAAAATTTATTATATACCAATAATTTTAGCTGAAACATTGTAGTTCGAAGGCACATCGCTTAGAAATTTAAAAATTGAGGAAATTTTAATAGAAAAACGCCGAGAATGCTAAAAATAATGTTAGAGACATGGCAAAAAGGCTTCGAAAATGACCCATTTAAGGCTCCCACATACATTCAACTTATGGGAACCAGTTGCAAAATTTTTCCTGCTATACCTTACGTGCAAAATCACAAAAAGTCCACTGACTATGAATATCTTGATTATTTTCACGAAATCTTGGTCAGTTTTTGTTTCACAAGTTTTTCTAAACGACATCATCATTTAGTAACAAAAAAATTTCTGATACCATTTTAGTATCTCTTAGCAGAAATAAAACCTTTTTGTTTCTTGCGCTTTTTGAAACGACGAATCGTTTGGAAGTTGAAACGTTTTACAGAGACGATTTTTTAACAAAATTGACTCTTTGCCCGTTTGTACCTCAGAATTTATTGCTCATAGAAGTTTGAAACTCGTTCGTTATTTTTCTCAAGGTGAGATCTCTTGAAAAAAAATCTTCCGATTGAATGAAACCTTTGCTCC
>JAUMHM010000050.1:11409994-11420590 GCA_032362435.1 Melikaiella ostensackeni | reverse complement strand
AATTTCTATTTCCAAGAGGAAATCGTCTGGAGTTTTCTTTTGTTAATAAAAAATCATTTAGGCCAACCAGTGTCATAATTTTCACTAAAATTGTTGCGAAACCTAAACTTTCCATAGTTAACATTGCCTATTGTTCATGAATTCTCTTTCTTAATTGTTTAGAACAATTGCTATAAATAAAACCCCTCATTCAACATAATAATTTATTTTCATTTCTTAACCAATCATTGGCACAAAAAAGTTGTTGACTCCCTTGCTATTTTCTCGTTCGACGAGCCATTTTTTGTTCACAGCCGTATAAACAATATATTTCTTAAAAATCTGTGCTCTTATACAATCTACAATTTCGAAATTATTCACGATAACCTTCTTTAGTTATAATATTTTTTTACCATACACAGTATAATTAATTTGGTGAGCATGTTCAATACCTGCTTCTTATTATTTATAGTTATTTTTATTAACAAAAACCTTCAATTAACATTATTTTCTATTTTTATGTTTTACTTTGTGTTGATTTTTTGCACAAAACAAAAGATTACAAAAAAATTTTTAAAAATCAATTTTGTTAATTAAGGATTTCTTCAACAACAATAGCCATAAACAATACGAGACAGATATTAAAATCGCTAACCAAGTTGATTATATTGATTATGATTAAATAAACTTAACTTCATATATTACCTGAATATATTATTAATAAGGCTGCAAATAAATGAGGAGTTCATCGTTCGAGAAAATATCGAAAAAATAAAAAAAATTATTTTGTGCCAAAATTTAATTAAAAAATAAATAATGAGGTTGGATGAGGGTTTTATTGATAGAAATTGTTACAAACAATGAAGAATCAGCGTATTTGAACAATGAATAATGTTAACCATGGTAAGTATAGGTTTTGCAACAATTTTAGTGAAAATTATGACACTGGTTATATTAACAAGAGGAAGAGTGCTCAAAATAATTTGTCCAATTTGTAAAACTTTTTCAATTTTCGTTATGTATAAAAATCATAAAATTCCAATTATTTTTATTTTATTCATTCTATTTTATTTTTGTTTCTACAAGGTTGCATATTATCTATGTGGTTGCGAAGTTGGTATGCGATGTGGAAAATTATTTTAAAAATTTGCAATCAAATTTTAAAAATTCTGCAATTTTTCTGATAGATGTATACTCAAAATAAAATTCTTTACGAGTTTTATATATAAAAAAGTATTTCCCGTGGTACTAAAATAAATAAAAATTTACACAGCTCTTTGAAACAATGCTTGAGACTCACCTGCCAAATCACAGTGCTTTTGCAATCCTTTCCTTCAAGCTATTCATGAAGACTTTAATTATTCAAAAAATTTTAGATTCAAGACCTCTAGAATGGTTGAAAATCTGATAAATTGTGGAAAAAGCCTTGGAAAAAGTTACAGCTCATTTGCAAAAGTTTTTCCATTTTTTTTGAATAGTTATGCAGAGTATCACAATTTTACGACTTTCAATAAGAATTTTTTAAGGATTAATTAATTAAATTCTAATCGATATTAATATAAATATTGTTTCAAATTAGTTAACAGAAAAATTTTAAACTTTTAAATGTAAAATAGAACAATTTTCAGCTTTAGAAATATTTTGATTCAAAAGTCCACAAGTTAAGAATTTCGTCTTTTTCAATCAAAGGACTTTCAAGCTTAAATGCCTAAATGCCTGATCAAAAATTGTTCAGTTTCAATTTTTTTTATTTTCAGAGGAAAGTATTTAATTGCGTACAAAATTTAAAACTTGTACTTATTTTGTTACATTTCAGCCTTCACTGTGAAAAAAGTTTATTTAAATAAAAGAAACAGTTACTTAATCCTATATCAAAGATAAAATTGGTTTGATGCAATTAAGAATTTTCTAAACGAAAGGTGGGCTTAGATCAAATAATTTTTTTTTGGATTTAAAAAACAACATTTTTCTGAATGTTTGCAGCTTATCTGCTGTTCATCGAATTGAACAGAAAACGAATTCTTATTGACCAGAATTTGCACTGAAGGAAATTAAATTTTTGTGCAATATTTTTCACTTCTTTTTTGGTACATTTTTTATCATTTCCCTATCAAATAATTGAAGTTATGAAGGAATTTCGACCTAATAGGCGCAAGTGATCATCAAATTTGAATATACCTCCAGAATTTGATGCCCAGAAATTTTATGCAAGCAGAAATTTCTCCAATTAAAGGGAGCAGGATGTATTGGATCCTAAAATGTAACTTTCATAGTTTATCTCCAGTTTAGAAGCTACATATACATATGCGGTAACAGATTATGGTTGGTCAAGCTACAACTCGAAAGCTGTAACTTAATCCTGCATGTGGGATAAGTTCAGAGCTGTGAAAACATGATGAATGTATAAACCTGGAGGTAAAGAGATTTTCTGCTTTTGCAGATATAACCAGAACCCAGGGAATTACTTTATAGCGCAAAGTTGAAGAAAAGCAATTTTATGAAGAATAAGATTTTCAAATTTTGATAACATTAAAAAAGACGCAATTCTTTATTCAGCATTACATCAAAATACTTTTGATCTTATTCTCCACTTCGTGGAATTTATTTGAGAAATTATTAATTGAAATACTATCGTGAAAACGTCACATTCCATTTCATCTAGACATAAACGATGGGTTCAATTTAGTTCCAATCGTCGATTCAGATTTGAATTAAGAACCTAATTTAATGATATTCGCTTTAAAATTTCAAGATTTTAATTATTTAAATTTTACAAATAAATACAGTATGTGTATTTATCCTTGTTCCACATGTATGTATCATTTGAGTACTTTAATATTTTTCAAATATAATTATGTATTTTTACTGGTTCCTCTTGTTCGAAATTGCACTTTTTTGTTTAAATGATAAATCAAAGTTTCGAAATTAACACTGTGTTCCCTTTTTTTAAATTTTTGTTGATCACATTGCGATTTCTTCCTCCGCGAGGTAGGGTGATGGTGCAAAGACAAACCACTTGCCCCCCTGCTCAAAAATCCAATGTGCACTACTGCTTATTACGGATAGCGGAAGTTTCAATGATATTACATAATTTGAAATTCTGTTATATTTTCATTCGAAGGACTCGTCTAAGAAAGAACATAATCATTTCATGGTATACTATATTGCATAGCTAGAGAGAGATCTTTCCGAATTCTCAAGGCTCGGGAATGTTTTTCAGCATAGACGTAGACAAGTGCTCAAAACATTCTTGAGCCGCAGAAGTTTAGGAAGATCTCCCCCGAGCAATACACGATATATTTATAATTTTCTTAATGATTAGGACACTTATCTTAATTGTGAGTCAGTTCCATAATCTCGCTTTTCGAATCGGGATAAAAAGTCCGCAAAATGCACAAAACCAGTAATCGAAGCAACACGTTTAACCGCCAACCGGCAGTTGACATACTGAATGCCTAGGGAGTAGAAAGTACTTTCTACTCACACCGTTTGAGAAGCGTGTTTATGAGGAGTGAAAATAGTCCGAAAGCATGGAGGTGTTATGAAAAATATTTGTAAATGACACTCCACTTCCAGTGCTTTACATTCAGTTTCGATTTACAACATCCCCCTGTTTTGATTTACTTTGTGACTTTTTTTAGTATCTGATTTGCAGCACGTAGATGTCATGAGTCGCCCGAGGCAGTTTCCAGTCGTGTTGGGGTCGCTACCATCCACCCATCCAGAAAAGGTTAGGATTGTCCTAGAATCGATGCCTCTGTGAGCGAATTCTGTCGTTCGAGGATTCTACTGTCCTTTACGCCAATTGGCACAAAAATGAAAACTCTGGGGAATTTTTGAATCGCGCCGATGGGAAAAGCGCATCCACGCGAGATTTCTTTTGTCAACGTCTTTTCCAAAAGCCTTGGCCTTTCGAACATTATTTGGCTCGAATAAATTTCCCCCTTGATCAATTTTTATTCTTAAAAACTGTTGGTATTAAGAAACAATAACAATACCACTCGGGACTATTTTTTCTGAGTCTTATTTTAATATCTGAAATGAGTCCTGAAATAGTACTTTATTTTACAGTGAGTTCATTGTACTTTTTGTAGTTTCCTCTAAATACAGTTTTAATCACTTTAAATTTCTTGGTAAATAACCAGGCTACATAGCCAAAGACGAATATTTCAAGTATCGATGAAATCAACAACTCAAATCAAAATCAACTCAAATCATTAAAGGATATTGTTTCACAGTTTTATAATAACTGTCGCATTGAATTTAACCAATACGATAATATATTGCTGGGTAGGATTACGAGTATGCGGTTGTTTAAACGCAAAGAAGATGGTTTCAGCCAAAGGGTAATAAAAGCTGAGCATTGGATTCACTAAATTTCATTCTGAAAAGCTTAAAGCGATTTAGCCAGTGCTTTTATAGCCGTTTAAACCCTAGGCTCCTACCCAAGACCCATTGTCTTTATTCGTGGTCTGAATGACTCTATTAACAACATTAAATTACATTTTCCAGGAGGGACATCTCCAAATGAAATATTTGATTTCCACTTATGAATCTTTTACACAGATTGTAATTGTATATTTAGATTGTAGATGTTGAATTATATTTCGAGATTTCATAACTCGTTTATTATGTTTAACCTAATATATGAGTTTGCTTTAAATATTTTCAAACAATTAAGAAGTTTGAACACTAAATGTTACGAAATTCACGACTCTAATGAACTTGTTATAGTACAGATGTCGTATGAAGCGGAATACGGAAAGCTCCTTTTTTTCCAATTTTGGTCGGCTAGCGACTTCATTAGTCAATGAAGACCATTTCCCAATTTGTGTCATATACCAATTAATATCTGTGTTTCAAAGTACATATGGCATTTAATACTGATTACGGATCAAATATGCCTATCTGGCATCTGTCCCTCTGTGTGATGTATGGCTTCGTGTGGCTCACATGATTCGTAATGTCATGTGTATGTATGCGAAATGTCATTTAAGCTTCTCAATATTCATTACCACATTTCGCGGAAATTTATTAAAATCATCGCCCTGTCGTGCTCATTCGTTTGATTATTGGCAAGACTCTTCCACCTGAATACTTTAAAAATAATAAAACACAAGTCTCTTTCTATCTGCTTTGAAATATGAATCATATGGGAAACATATATGAGAAAATTTTTTGAAGCTTTAGGTTTGTAAAAACTTGAGACCCATTTCTGGTCAAAAGATCCAAATTCATATGCTATAGGTAATTTTTGTCTGAAGCATCAAAAAAACGGAAAAATTTTTCGCTCTTCTTTTTTATATGTTTATACCCTCTTCCTCTTATGGGCTAAGAGTCTTTATACTGCTGTCAAACGGAAAAACATAGTAAGTGACATTTGCCATCGAGCTCATTTTCCCATGCAGGTATGCCTGAAATTAGTCACTATGGCAAATGTTACTTACTGGGTTTTTCAGTTTGACAGCAGTACAGAACCATTATATATTTTCGTATCGATAATCCTTATATACTACTTTATCAACTATTTTTCAACATATTCTGTTCTCAACACTACTACCAATCTAAAAACTGTAGCCCTATTAAGCAATACTACTTCTTTATTCTCCTTCTTTCGGAGTCAACCTGTACACGTAATTTCTGAATTAAAATTGAACCTCTAGTGCACACAATGCCATTGTACAGTTTTCAAACATAGATTGATCTATGAATTTCGTATATTTATACCATTTAAATAGATTACGACTTTAAGATCTCGTTCACTATATCCAGAGGGTTTTTCGAATTTCCGGCCGTCTTAAAAGTAACCCTTGCAGATTAGGAGTCCAATAATCATCTGTCTCGCAGAATATCCTTTCTGAATCAGGAGTTACAACATACGACTTGTTTCGTTAAAGATCATGATTTTCTTACAAATAATCCTAAAGATATACAGGTTTTTAGCACACATCTTCCTCCAATATTTCTAAGGAAAAATGATTTTCAAACACCTAAGCTACGAGAAATATTGCTTCGGATGACAAAACCTTCAGGAAACAGCCTGGATGTCGTAGATATGTGTTCAACACCTATATACCTCTAGGATTATTTGTTAGAACATCTGGACCTTTAAAGAATTGAGCGGTATGTTTTAGCTCTCCATTCAGAAACGATATTCCTCGAGAAAGATGATTATTGGACTCATGTACAGATTAACGTGTGAAGTTTTCATTGCTTTTCCATCCCTTCAGAAGCCTTTTGATATGTAAATTCCCTTTTACACCCTCTCAGACTCCTATTCCTAACCGGAAAACCCTTTTCAACCCCCTGACTCAATAATTTTTTGGAAGAACTATTTATCCGGAAAGTATCTCTGATATAAAAACCATAGCAAAATCTGGGATATTAATAAAGATACCGAAATTGAAACTTTTTTAATATTCACTTAGTAGAAAGCAGCGTAAGAAAATACAACTTTTTCTACCAATATGAACTTTATAAGTAAGCAATTATTGAACGAATTATCATTCTCAGATATTGCATTCTCATTCAATAAAAAACTTTATCACAGCAGCCTTTTATCATGATCATAGGAAATAGATCAGCCTGATTCTTGCGAAATAATTATATCATTATAACAAAACAATCCTCTATGAGGAAGCACAGTGTTCATGAAATGATCAAAATTAAAGATACACCATATAATAAACGCGCCCAAACTACTTTACCCCGGTTTTTTGTGAACTAGGGGAAGGTACTTCAATAATTTGCATATATTTATGCTCAACAATTTTTGTCTTCCATGAATATAATGATTATATATGACAGGATGTAGTTAATGGAATTCTTTTCAATAAGTTATTATGTCGCATTTTATTACTGCCTCTTGGGTTTGACTTGAAAGAAATATATTAAAAGAAATTCACTTACCCTGGGTCCATATCAGATTTGACACGAGTGACGCCCACATCTTCGCTATAAACAAAAATCCTTGTGTTGCCGCGGTACCATTTGATGCTGTGGAGACCGATGCATTGTGGCAGTTTGAGAACGCATGGTAGCTGAACTTCCGTTCCTAGTTCCGCACTTTCCGTACTTTCCGTCACTGTTAGCCACGGTTCAGTGTTCCCTAGAACATAGTAATAATTTTCTCTTTATTCTCATAGTTTTGTTTTCCCAGACCATTAACGTTGTACATTGAACAAGTGGCATGCGTTAAAAACATATGTCAGGAAATTCCAACGAGAGTGAAAATAGTACTTTAAATCATTGTATTACTACAAAATAAGATTTACGAATTATGATTCGGCTCAACATGAATTGTAGATTAATAAAAACATATCGGGAAGTGACGAATCTCTTCGGAGAAAAGCGCATGTAATTTTTAATGCATTTCGTAGCATCCCTCAAAACTAGTGTAGCCAGTTATAAAATAGTGAAGTTGAATTGAAAACGAAGTCAGAACATATGTTTTGCTCCATTTTAAGGCTTAAGATCGAGAAAGTTCTGTCTCAGTTCTTGATTTACCTTTACGATTTTATAACAAGTCACACAAATTTCAATGTGTTGTTTTTCTTAAGAGAGTAACCATCAGCCACTTTTTGACATGTTTAGAATAACAATTTTTAATTCTATCAGAGACTTTACTCGAGAAGAGAAGTAATAGTTGATGTTTTCCCCTCTTTATATTTGTCAATGTTGAGAAAAACAAGATCACAAGCACTTTTGTTTAAGGTTATAGTTTTTTTACTTTTTCTTATAAGTATGATAGGAAAATGTTCACGTAAAAACCTATGCTCTATGGTAATAAATTTTTTTTTCGAAATACAGAGACCGAAGCGAACTGTCTGATGTCGCGACATATACCAAACTCTAAACCCAGAGAAATTCTAATATTTTAACGAAAACATTTTAGATACACTTGTACAAAATTTACGACGTACGACTTTAAAACTCGGGCGGAACTGTCATTTCTTTGGCAGTATCGTCCAAACCCTAACCTCTTGTAAAAGACCCATGTTAGAAAATTTCAAAAAGACTTCATTGAACATATTCAGATCATTTTTGTCTTTAAAATCAAGAGTTAGAGAATACATACTTCTGAAAAATTTATTTAGTTCTTATAAGTACCAATATGACATTATGATTACATTTACAAAATGTTCAATGAAGTCAAGAATAGAGTAGATATATGAAAATCTGAAATGGATAAAGAAAAACACATAAGCATCTGAAAAATGATAAAATTTAAGAATTATAAAATTCATAAACATAAATGTTAGTCAAAATACAGTACATAATCGTACATGACAAGATATGCACATATTGTTAATATGGCATCTTCCTCAGACTACCTTTTTTTGTAGGCAACGGTGGTATCGTTTCTCTTCCCTGAATGTATGTAAGAACCTATTGGCAACCTTATTCTTAAATAAGTACTAGGTTAACATTCTAATTTGTAATAAAAATGAAAAATGTATGTAAAACCTTTTGGCAACCTTATTTTATGATAAACACCAGGTTAACATTTTAATGAGTTGCAAAGAATTGGAAAAAAACTGAAAAAACTGAAAGTATATTGAATATATTTGAATTCAAAAATATGTGTAAAAATCATAACATTAGAGGCAATGTGGATGAAGTACTCAATAGTACATAATGTGCACATGTAGTTAGTATGGCATCTTCCTCAGAAAACCATTTTTTGTATGCAACGAGGATATAATTTCGTTTAATAAATGTATGCAAAACCTATGGCAACCTTAGTTTTCGATAAGCGGTTAAAATTTTAATTAGTTATAAAATTGAAAATTTTATGTAAAATCTCATGACAACCTTTTTTTGACAAGTACCAGGTTAACGTTTAAATAAGTTATACAACTGAAAAACCTCAAGAAATTATTACAAGATTCATGTACACAGAACATGAGAAATGAAGGAAAAAGATCATAGTGCCAAGATCAAAGTTTGTGGGTTGATTTAGAACCAATCTATTCAGATTATTCAATTTTTCAAAAAGAAAAAGGTAATAATGCAAACCAATAACACAATTTCTAAAAAATTACTAAAGTTGCCAAAATTTTTGAAAAAAATATATTTAAGTAGAATAAATATCTTTTGGTAAATTGAATCATTAACAACCTCAATTGAAAGAAATCTTGAGTATTCATAGGCAACCCTGCCGATTGGAACCAATCTTTGCTTAATGTCTCTCTTTTAAATTCCACACACTCTTTCTTTTCTCCGTATTTTTGATACTACTGGAGAATTTTGCAATTGTTTAGTTTTCGACCTATAGTAACGAATATAAAATGAGACAGTACGTTGATGAAGTCATTTTCTGCAGCACATATTAAAGCCTCGGGTATCGTCCGCGCGTATTTTACACATTGTTGACAATAAAATTCGAAGTTTCCAAAAGTACGTCGCATGCTATTACGCAACAATATCGTGACAGGTAATCCGTATCGAATTCCATTTCGGTATCAGTTTCGGGATAGGCACTGAACGTGATATTTACTACAGCATCCCGATCCACAAACTTCAACGAGCTTTTATATCGCACGCGTTCCGACAGATAAACAGAAATAGAAGAATGGAAATCGATCGGCGTTATTTTGTTCTACGTCCGCGGAAAAACTGCGACTGCAGGGATTTGGTATTTACAGACTTTCCATATTTTCGTTACAATTCAATCGACTATGATGCCGCAAAAAATAAAAATTTCCAATTTACTTAATGGAATAATTTCATCATATAAAACTAAACAATTTAAATAAATGAGTCATATATGCTTTTTTGAATCATACGGATATTTTTCAAAATATGAGAATCAACATTGTTATGAACAAATTTGATGAAAAAAACACAAAAGTTGAGAAGTTTTGCACAGAAATTTTCTTATTCACGGATCTGCTTCAAGGCATCTTAATGGAGTTGATCATGCATGATTATTTGTTGAATATTCAAAATTTTCATATTCACAAACAAATTCCATGAAGGTTCAACAGTTTTTTTCAATTCTCGATGAAGAATTTTTCTCCTTTTTTCGTCAAGTCGAGAAAGAAGTCAAGATGTATCATATTTTTTGAAGAAGAAGAAAGGCTGTTCTTGATAGTTTTAGTTGATCAATTATGCCTTCGAGAATTGAGGTACTTTTAAGAATTGAAACTGTCTTTAAAACCGTGTTTTCTCAATCTTTGTTCTTTGGATGTCTCTTAAGTATTTTTAACCCTAAATTGGAAGTCATTACCGCGAAAAAATGCTGATTTTTTTTCTTTAAAGAATGATATGCTTGGTCTACATTAGATTTTTGCGCTACGTTCGAATTCAACGGCCGCCAAGCCTAAAGTGCCAATGTTAATTTAATTAATAAGCATTTCTAATTTTATCTTTGTATCGTTATTGGAATGAGTGAGATGTAATTGTCGGCCACTCAGTAAATTTTTTTGGACAGCAAAAAACTACATTTAAATTGTTAAAGCAGCTACAGTTTCAAGCACTCAACTAACTTCTCTTCAAGCTATAAATGAACGACGATGATGTCGTTGTTGTCATTTATGCAATGGTTTTTGGCCATGCTGAATAAGGTGTCGATTGTTTTGTGACCGTTGTTGGTAAAACAAGTAAGACGTACTT
>JAUMHM010000050.1:11398228-11409000 GCA_032362435.1 Melikaiella ostensackeni | reverse complement strand
AAACAAGTAAGACGTACTTGGTGGTCTCTCGGTCAGCTTTTTTTGGCAACAAAAAACCCCTTTATTTTGTTCAAAAAGCTACAGTTGCCAACACTCAATGTACGCCTCTTCAGACTATAAGCGACCTTCGATGATGTTGTTATTGTTCATGCACTGGTTTTCGGCATTGTTGGATAAAATGTTGATGGAATGCCCACCGTTCTTCTTAAAATAAGAAAGATGTACTTGGTGGCCTCTTGGTCCATTTTCTTAGACAAAGAAAAATCCCGTTGTTTTGTTTAAGCAGCTACAGTTTCAAGCACTCAACGTAAGTCTTCTTCAAGCTATCAATGACCGTCGATGATGTCGTTGTTGTCGTTTATGCAATGGTTTTTGCCCATGCTGAATAAGGTGTCGATTGTTTTGCGACCGTTGTTGGTAAAACAAGTAAGACGTACTTGGTGGTCTCTCGGTCACCCTTTTTCGGTAACCAGAAACCCCTTTATTTTGTTCAAAAAGCTACAGTTTCCAACACTCAATGTACGCCTCTTCAGGATACAAGCGACCTTCGGTGATCTTGTTGTTGTTCGTGCACTAGCTTTCAGCATTGTTAAATAAAATGTTGATGGGTTGGCCACCGTTCTTGTTAAAATATGTAAGATGTACTTGGTCGCCTCTCGATCAGTTTTCTTACAAACAAAAAAACATCCTTTATTGTGTTTAAGCAAGTAATGATTTAAGCATGGGAAGGAGTACGTTGAGTGCTTGAAGCTGTTACTACTTGAGCAAAATAAAAGGAGTTTTTTGTTGTCTAAGAAATCTGACCGGGTGGCCACCAAGAACATCTTACTTACTGAATACATATTTTAGTAAAAAAATCTGCATCTTAATCATGATGCTATGAAATCAGTATCACATAGAAAATTAGAACAAAAATTTTAGGAAAATCAATTGAATTTCGCTCAGGCGAAATTTACCTGCTTTTTGAGTAATGACCCAGATGAGTTGTATTCTAGTTTCGTAGTTGAAGTGGAGTTGAGCCTAGTATTATAAGCAAGCCCTTAATAACCTCGAGTGAAGCATGCACGAAGCAAGCAAAACCCCAATTCCAATCATTGTTAGGTGCAAATAAGTTTACTTGTTGATGCGCACGACATCAATAGCTCGCGAAATGGCGTTCGAAAGTGAGATTGATTTAGACACCAATTTCGCTCAAGTACTTTGCATCAACCAAGCGTACTCACTCTTCCAAGTTCTACTATCTTCGAACCAAATATCACTGAGTCACGGAAAGGAAAGTTACAGAATTATGTATACGAGTGATTTAATTCTTCGCCTCTGGAGGGCAGGAAAAATAGGAGAAAAAGAAGGAAAAAAGAAATATCGCATCACGAGACGACTCCACAGAGTTTCCAACTCCATACAATGGTTCTTGCCTACGTACTTTCAAGCGACTTGCAAAGCAGTGTTCAGGCAAAAAGTGACCGTCTCTTTCCGCGCCTCATGCCAGCGTAACGTCTCGCTCAAAAAGCACTCTTTTAGCGGAGAATCCTGAGGTGAATATAAATCTGGCTCAGTAGACAGCGGATACTTACATAAATAGATGAATGAAATTTGTTTCACAGATTTTAGTATTTGTCTTGATGTAAGTGATCCATAGGAGTCAGTGTTCTTTAAAATGGCGCTATGGAATAATGAGATAGGCGAGTTTAAGTAATTGAACATTAGTTAACCCATTCTTTGATTCCTTTTAGGGAACTTCATTAATTATTCGTGCGATACTCAATCCACCCGGGAGAAATTACTCTCCCATACATTCAACCAACAAATATATAAATATAGGCTGTTTTTATGGACAATGACATTTCATTCTTCAGGCACTACTCTGCATCCCAATCACATCCACTAAGCAAACTTCTTCACGAGGGCCCATGAGTATCCAAAATTTTTCATTTCAGGTGACCTTCTTCTTCTTATAAACCATTGTCCTCCGCACATCCCTATCCTCGAATACATATTTTGCTGCCCTTACATCCATACACCTCTTCACGTTCAGTAAAAAATTAAATTAATCCTTTGCTTAATGGGTTTATCCGCACATTTCAACCATCCTTTCTTTGGTCTACATCTGAGTACGCTACCATTTACCTTGTTTAAAAACACTTGCTTCGTTAAACGTCCTCCATTTATTCCCTCAACATGACCTAAACATGTCAGCAAATTTCCTTCACTTTTGTCAATCAATGTTTCTTCTACACCACATTCCTAAAAAACTCTTGCACGCCACTTGCTCAGTAGGTGCAAGCACAGAATTATGTATTGCAATTTTAGCTTCATTCGTTACATTTTTACTTCTAGTAATGGATCGTGCACTGTCGATAATCCTTCTATCCTCGTTTATGCGTCTGGATATCTCTGCATCTATCTTTCCCTCAGCAGTCAATAGACTTTCGACGTACACGAAATCATTAACTTGTTCTATTCTCTCTTCGCTTAAGGCACTGTTGCATACTATTTTCTTGCCTCTACCTTCAAACATAATAATGTTTATGTTGTCCATATGAGTCTTAAGACCCATACTCTTCATGCTGCTACCCAGTTTACTTATCCTTCTCTGCAAATTATCGACTAATTCGGCCGTAACAATCTCATCATCTGCAAATGTCAGTCCACGCACCTTCACTTTCCCGAGATCAATACATGTTTATATTGAACATCCAGGAGGACATAACGCAGCCTTGCCTAACGCCCTGCCCAATATCAAACCAATCGCTCACTTGTCCATTTACTCTTGCATCCGCTTTACTGCCATTATCTATTGCTCTTATTGCTTTTGGAATCCAACCATTCACTTTATATTCTTTCAGGACTTCCCAAAGTTTAGCTCTATTCACCTCATCGAATGTTTTTTCCAGATCCTTTCTTTATTTATTCCCATGACATTACCAATAAGGATTTTGGTAAACATTGCCCGTGGTACTTAGCAGGCTAATCGCTCTATAGTTTGTACAGTTACCTTTATCACCCTTTTCCTCGTAGAGTAGAACGATAATCGACTTTCTCCAATCACTCAGAATTTTACCGTTCTTAGCACACATATGCATGAATTCGTTCAGCCATACAAATATCCACCACCGCTCTTAAGCATTCCAGCGGTAGTACCATCCACACCAGCAGCTGTTATGCTCCGTCGCTTGACCTACATACAATTTCATTGAAAAATCACACAGTTCCCATATTACGGTCCCTATCTGTACGGATGGTCCAAAAATAGAAAAATTCGAATTTCGTTGACCGAAATGGCCAGTTTTGTGAGGTTCCCGAATCAATTTATACTTATTTTCTTGTTTTCAGATGGGAAGATAATAAACGGTACTACTAAACCCTTCAATTTTTCAATAAGAATAATATTTAAAAATAATATATTTTTTTCAAACAATAAACTGATAAACTGATAAGATGACAGAAATTTTAAGAATATATTAGGAGGAAAAAAAATGAAAACTAGGTGAGATTTTCTCTTTATTTAATCATAATCATAATCTGGCCAAGTTTTCGCTTTTTCCTCTTTGATTACATTCTCAAAATTTCTGGCATATTATCAACTAATTTATTCGAGAATTCAGATGCCTTTTAGAATTACGAGTATTTGGCAAGTTTTGATTTCACAAACTATGTTGATTGTACTGATAACTTTATACTTGGCGGAATTTTTTGGATCGCAGATGTTTTTGGTAAGATTTTACTTTTTTTTAAATAAAAATTTTGGTTGAATCAAATTCTCGTTTCAAAGTGTTTCAAAGTGTTTCAAGGTTTTTCATAAGAATGTTTAACACTTAACACAATATACCTAATCCATATAATTGGTATTTATATTTTAATTTAAGATATAATTATCAGTTGAGATACTTAATATTGGAGGTTTTATCACAAGTAGGCTTTAACTAGTTATCATTTGCTTGATGAAAATAAAAAAACCTCAACATGAAGTCTCATATGTTTTGATGCAGCTACCCATCAATTTAATATTTTAGCTATCCAATAATGAGTACACTGACTACTGCAGGTTGACTAAACTGCTAAAAAACACATTTTGGCTGAAAAAGTTGAATATCTGTAGAAGTAAGTAATAAATGAAAAATTTTCTAAAAAGTGGTCCTGGGGCTTCATTCAGTCAATTTATCATAAAATTTTTAGACAAATCGGTTGAGTATTGTAAGCTACAGGTCGACTGAATTGCTAAAAATGTTATATATTTCAGATTTCCTTAATCTGCTGTGTCCATTTTCTTGAAAATTAACAATGTGTTTGCACAAAATTCATCTTTCAGCAATATTTTATTAATTCCAAAAACTTTCATCCAAATCGATGAAGAATTGGCTGAGATATCCACAAAATGGGCTAAATGCATAGATTTTCGAGAAAATGTATTCGCGGGTTGCACTTGGCGGCGATTTACCACCGCGAATCTTGATTTATATTGTCGATTTGATTTGTTTTTATTGTTTACAAATGTTTTATTGTTTAATTTTAACTTTTGACTGAGGTAAGGCAAAAAATGTAGTTTTTATCCCATTTGCCCACAAACTTCATCGAATTAAAATTTTTGTCGTATTTCTACTTTTTATCCGTACAAATTCAGACGATTTCCATTTGCTAGAATGATTTTTCGACAAATATTCTAAATTTACACCTACACGTATTGATTATGAGTTTTAAATAATAGGCTGTTAATGATACAGAAATAGTGTAAACATTTGCTGTTTTGTCAAAAAAAAAAAAATGTTAAACAAAATAAAATTGTTTAAGATACGATAAGTAAGTGGCGAAAGTACAAGACATATCAGGATTCGACTGAGTTTTTTGAAATATTAACAAAAGCTACATTTTTCTGTCCTATTCCAGTCAAAAGTTACATCTCGACAATGAAAAATAATCATAATTATTGAAAAATACATAAAAAAATTTCAATTTGTCCATGAAAAATGATCTTTAAAAAAACTGCAAAAAAGTATTAGTTGAGATCAATATACCGCAAAATACTTGATCCTCGTTTAGGAGATGGTGTTCCGGACATCTTGTAAAGGTTTGGGCAAATAAAAATGAGAAATCAGTGTTTTAAACCAAATTTGGAGAAGTGTTTCGAAGAGATCTCTATAATTTTGTTTTGTTTCATTAAAAATCACGCCTACCAGTTTCATATTTGTGAAAAATGGGGTTTCCCCCATGTTATACTTACGGGAAAAATGAGGGGTTGGGTGGCACCCTTTAATATTGTCGAATCGGAGAACAAAGCTATACTTATTCATTTTTTTTCTGGAACCTCTAAAAACTGGTCATTTCCGGGAACAAAATTGGAACTTTTCTTTTTTTGAGCCACCCAAGTGCTTATGTATTTGGCAAAATGTTTATTTTATTTTAGAAGGCATTTTTCCACATAGTAAATTAATATCATGCCAAACCTAAAGGAATGATAAGTGAGCGTTCTCAGGTTATTCTAGTTACAAGCACATCATTTTCTATTTACCAGAATACATTTAAAAACTTCTATTTGAACAAAACTTCTTCTTTATTTGAAAAAAATCCCGCAAAATTTGTTCGTTCTATGGAAAAAAATATAAGATAATAATTTAACAAGTTGAAGTTGAGCGGTTTCGAAACAAAAGTGCAATTTTGAAAATTGTTTTTTACAAGCACTTAGGGCAAGACAATATTGTAATTGTTTAGCTGAAGTGAATGACCTGAAAATAGTGCAGCAGAGCATCGAGAGCCTGGTTTCTGTAGTGTTTAATGGATCCACTTTAAGCGGAGATAACTTGAATTTAAATTGAGAGTATCAGTTACCAACTTCCTCCAATATTAATTATATCTGAAGCAATATTATGAAGAGCTCAATATGTATACACATTATGGCCAATAAAGCAATTGATCCCAGAAAGGATTACCACAAGCTGGGGTTTATCGCCCCGGATGTCAGATCATGGATATAGTTTCGTGAGGTTCTGTTAGTTTTGGCTCCATATATGTAATGATAGTTTCTGGTGTCAAATGTTAAACAGAACGGGTGTGCGACGTATGCAACCCAATTACACTGGATTATTGAACGTGGATACACGATGGAGAGTAGAGACTATTGCACCACCCAGTAAATCAAGGTAATCAGAGGTATCTGACAGTAGTTTGGTTGGGCAGATGAACGAATGGAGTTTCGGGTATACAACTTAATTTAAGTTAGGACCGTTTATGCGATCTGCTTTGATCCAATGGTAAAAGCCGCACGCAATCCTTCGAAGCACATGAACCTGTGCGAACAAGCAAAATCCTTGATACTCGTAATATATCTATTACGAAGAGGAATCTTTCATAGATAAGTGTACATTTACAAATCATGGTATTAACATCCAATTTTGAGGACGTAATTTTGCTGTCAATGAGACAAACCATTTGCATGGTAAAATGTTACCAAAGTTCTAAATTAATTTATTGGTGCAACGATTCAAAGTAATAGTATCAAAATAAAATTTTCTTTACTGAAAGATTTATTTTACCCTTACTGATCTTCATGTTCTTT
This sequence comes from Melikaiella ostensackeni, assembly GCA_032362435.1. Classification (NCBI taxonomy): domain Eukaryota; kingdom Metazoa; phylum Arthropoda; class Insecta; order Hymenoptera; family Cynipidae; genus Melikaiella; species Melikaiella ostensackeni. Next base: position 11,402,450 of record JAUMHM010000050.1, on the reverse strand, counting down.
GCATGCCGAGATCACGCCCAGCATATGTACCTGAATCACTTTTCACCCTCTGTTCTTTCTGTGTCGAATTAGAAATTTTACTACAGGTTTTACAACTCGAATAAGAGAAATGCCCACATATACGATAAAGAAACAGATATATGATTAAAACCTGCTAAAATGGATAAAAACAATGCTTCTCCACACTTCCAAATTCAGTGTAGACATGTTCCCAGTGTGTGAATACATTTAGGGTTAGCTACTAGATTGCGAAAGAGTGAAGATGGGCTATGAAAAGTATTTACTTTTCGCCTCATAATTCTTCAGCTGAATGGAGCATTGAAATTTTCAGAAACTGATGAAGTTCTTAAATTGAAACAGCATAATATAGGTGAAAGAAATAAAAGGAGCTAGCTTGCCAAATATTTTTGCATGTGAGAAAACATCTGCCTTCTCGAAATTCTGCTATCTTGAAATTCTGTTCTCGCGGTTCTACTAAATACTGTGGGCGCTTTTTTATGTTCAATAGAATATGGTTTGAAAAGAAGTGCGTTGAATACCTTTCAAGAATCTGGATCAATGTTTGCCATCTCAGTGCATCTACGTCGATCGGTTCTTTCTTCCCTCCAAGTACCCACCTTCAATTTCCATAGCCTACATAGTGCCTTAGAGCCTGGCATATGGCCAACTTTCGGGGCTTCGAAATTTACCTACTTGTGCTAATACGTAATACTGTAGCTGCGCGAAAGAAACGCATTATAACGCTTGCGTTCTGATGGAATTACTTCAGATAATGCATAGTCCTTACGAAAGCGTTCTTGCGTGCTTTACTTTTATGACGAAGTTCTATTTCATTACTTTAAACTGTAATCTCGTCCTTCGAAACTGCTCGAGTAGAAGGTACCCGAGTCACAACTAATATTCTGCTTGTGAGTGGATAAAGTTTTCACTATATTGCTTTTTTCATGACATAATCTTCGTTACTGGTAGAACTTTTCAAATAATAGGGTCATATATATTTATATTTTTTTTAATTTGTGACAGTATTTTCTTGGAGTCTTGAACATTTCAAGATTATAGGTATTTGTCAAATTGAAGTGTACTTCGTAAATGTTCATGGAGGATGGGTGTTTGGGATGATAGAGTCGTAAGTGATCTTAAGGAAAGGGAATTGCGGAATACAATGCGCGTAAGAAAGCTAGATATTTCATGTCTACCGAAGACGAAGAAAAAGGGACGTGAGATAAGAAAGATAGAAAATAGACTCGAACTTTGGTCAGGAGTAGACAGTGAATCGCATGGTAGCCAAGGAGTCGGTCTGATTATGAATAAAAGAACGAGACAGCATGTCAAACAGTACAAAAGTGTATCTCATAGATTATTATGGGTCGGAGTGAAAGTGGGAATCAGAAGGCTATTTAGTATAGCATCCTACGCTCCAGTTAAATGGTGACAATAGTGATGTAAGAGATACCTTCTGAGAATCCTTAAATGATATTATAGGAACTTGCGATCCTAGGAAGAGAATCATTTTACCCGGAGGTATGAATACCTGGGTTAGTGCGCAACGGTGAGGTACCAGCAGGGTATTTGGTCATCTCGGAGATCCAAAAACGAACGGTCATGGGGAAAAACTGAATAGCTTGTGCTTGAGAAAAGGCTTGTCTAATACAAATACTAGGTTCAGACATAAAATGATCCACATGTATACTTGGTGTGGAAGTTGAAGCCAGAGCATGATTGACTATCTTGCAACGGATGAGGGACTGAGAGTGCTAGTAAGGAATACAAGGGTTATGAGAGATTCTGAATTAAAAAAGTGAACCTTGGTCAAGGATGGAGGAGAAGAAGAATTAATAATAAGTCGAAGCAGACGCGAGTTGAAGTAGAGAATTTGCAGAAACCACATGTACAAATGGTATATCATCAAAAGCTGAATGAATATTTTGGTCATCATAGAGAAGACTGGAAGACAGAATTAGGCAACCAAAGTGTAGAAGGCACATGAATGATACTTCGGGATAGCATCATCAAGAGTTTATCGAAAGTGTGAGATATTGAAGTTATAGGAAGGAAGGCACTGGAGATGCTTGGTGGAATGATGAAATCCACGTGGCTGTTAACGAAAGAAAGCTAAAATTGCAATATTTTATTCGGTACGGTAAGAAGCCTAATGGATGAAATCAGTAATAACTGGGTTCTCAAAAAATGTAGTATATAGGAAAAATTTATTGACAAGAGTGAAAGGAATTTGCTGAGATAGTTTGATCATGTTAAGGGAATCAATGAATGACGTTCAACGAAGCAAATATATTTAGTATTGAATTTCTTATAGTATATCAAATGGAATATTTATATTAAGAAGTTTAGAAATGTTTCTAATGAAATTCAAAATATTTTTTAATTGATATTCTTTTCTTTGTATCAGTCTTCCAAGATATATTAAAATAATATCAAATCTTATGAAATGTACAAAAACTATTCAAAATATCTAAATATTCGTGAAATCTAACTTTTTATATCTTGTAATCATCTTGAAAGGAACTTTTTAGATATTTCTAGTTCAATTGGACATTCCTCTCTGCTTATTGGATTATAAAGTTTCAAAATCCAGCAGACAATTCCATTCAGTTCTAAGGTCCTAATATCTTATCTACTAAATCAGAAGTAACTATGAAGCCTGTCCCAATTGCGAAAACGAACGTCGGAGAGGCAAACAGAATTATGTTATTTCCATGATTCCACTTGGTGCGCAAACACGAACGTCAGAACTTGAGCGTCAATAATTTTAGACGGAGATTAAAATTGCCTGTGAGTATGCATGCAAACTTGAAGTTCCTAAATGCTACTATGTTCAATTTTCATTGAAGGTCTTATATTAGCGTACTTGTATATTTTAAACTATGCAACATTGCATGCAGAAAATTCTATAGAATGGAAATCCCAACTTCGATCTGGTCTTGTTTGCGAGGATTTAATGAAGTAGGAAGCTTTGTGTTTTCCAAACAGTAAGATTTTTGCATTCAAAATTTACAAGCTCATGACTGCCTTGCTGGGAAAAACTTATATATGATACATTTCACAAAAAAAGATAAGTTGCATGTTCCGACTAGTCAGGAATGAAAGATGAACTTCCAGTATTTGCTTAAAGATCAAAATAATGAAATTTGTCTTTATCATATAGAAATAATATGTAATATTTAGATTCCTGTTACACATATTTTTTCATTGTAAATTGTATGAATTAAAAATAAAAAAATTAGATTGGTAATGGAAAGTTGGGCTTCATTTTTCCCGTACGATTAGCGAACTTGAGGCTAGAATGTAGAAAGGAGAAGTTTGGTGTCACTCCGTGGTTCAGCTCTAGAATTAGACTTGATTTCTATAGATTTCTGCACCGGCTCATACCGACATTGCAGAAGTTTCTGTGACACATGAGCTTGAGGGAAAGATATTGCGTAATCGTATCTAGAAGTTTTGGTGACGTGTTGCATAATGCGTGGAAGGTTGAAGTTAACGCTCAGAAATGTATGCGTCCACCTGTGCATGTGCGGGAGCGGAAGCGTGTGCAGGAGCGGAAGCGTGTGCAGGAGCGGAAGCGTGTGTGGGAGCATGTGCGTTATGTAATGTTTCAGCTTATGATATGGTTAGAAGAAGGTAATGTTGACGATTCTGCTATGTGTAAATAATCTAAAGGCATCGAATAAAAAACATTCTCTTGTGGTGACATCATCATAATTGTTTCGTATGTCAGGTATTGTTTAGTCTAGTATCAAAATTACGAAGAAAAGTGTTTGAGAACGAAAACAAACTGAAGCATTCGTGCACATCATTGTCGCAGCACTCCTTATCTCCACACCATATTACAAGCACGTTCAGGTGATCATATTTTAAGTGAAATTTTAATATTATTATTGCTTTCTTTTTGCTTTTTTTCTCGGATAAACCCGGTACCCCATCATCAGTCACGGACCAAGTCAAGTGCCTGATAAGTCGAAGATGTTGAGAATTCCATACGATGTTCGAAACCTTTCGCGACGATGTTGTAGTAGGTACAAAATTAGGTATATGGTGTAGTTTTGAGTTTTTCGTTTACCGCTGTTATACTTATGCAGCGGCCGAAAGTGTTGAAGGTGACATCAATCGCCTCTGGATGCTATTATTATTAAAAAATTATATCTCAGACTTAAGATGGTTACAGCCCAATATGTCGAAAGCACTTTTCGAGTTGGATATTTGTACC
>JAUMHM010000050.1:11368367-11398128 GCA_032362435.1 Melikaiella ostensackeni | reverse complement strand
GTCGCTCCCAGGGGGACCCTGCGGTGGTTGTTTGACCAATTTTTTGAATTATATATATACATATATATATACACATTGAAAATGAATATAACATAAGAATTGAAATTTCTTCTCACTTTATTGAAAATTCTTAGATAATCGCCTGCGCTAAAATATACTGTGTTACTGAGTGACTCAAAAATGTGGAAATTGCGCAGGTCAAATTTTATTCATTAAAGTAAATTTATTTACTAAAATAACCTCCTATGGCGCTGCAAGGGAAAATTTTTCCGAAGATGGGATCCGCTTTCTTAATTATATTCTTATCGAATCCTGTGACACAACTTCTTTCGCACCTGTCATAAAATTTCGAGAATTCTTTTACAAATATTATGATGTGTAACAATTGTATCAAAAGTTACATTACAAAGACCTGTTTTTATAGAAATAATAAGTTAAGCTTTTTTGAAAACCATCATTGAAGAAATGAAAATTTCAAGTATACTCCTATTTACGCATTTTATTTTTTATTCTCGCAATTTTCTTCCTTTAATCTCTTTAAAAAACGCTCAAACAAGAAGAAATTTATTCAATTATGAGTACGCAGTACAACTTGCACATCTAGAACTTAATTATCGACTAATATTTCTGTTCTTTAGCGGAGAAAATGAAATAAACGTTTGAAGATTAGAATTATAAACTGCTTCTAAATTACTTCATAATGAAAATATTTATTAATTCCAGCAAAATAAAACAATTTTCCCCGAACACGATAACCTTAACTTTGGAGTACTTTTCTATTCTAGGAATTCGGTCATACTTTAACTTATTTTATAATGAAATAGCTTACAAAATCACAGACGTCCAAATTTTCATCATCTTCAAATTGAAGAATGGTTTGACTATATGTCTTTCTAAAATTATAAAGTCAACTTGAATTAAATTCAAGTGGCACAAGTTCATACTTTATTTTCTTTTTAATTCGATTTTGTGGAAATAGTAAAAATTACAATTCACTAATTTATTTCAAAACTATTCTATGTTCGGGTTCAACGTAAAATTATTCAATTTTTCATAATTTACAAGAAGAATAACATTCTCTTTTTCTACTTCTGGGTAAATTTATAATTTTAAGACTAATAATTTAATAAATACGACAATCTTCTAGACTAATAATAATTATTAGTCTGAAAGATGTCGTATCTGTTGGGTTCTCTTACCTCAATTTATAAATTATAAAAGTTTTATGTTTACACTTTTAAATCTTCTTCCTTCTACGATTATGCACTCGTGAATGATTGAATTTTGAAAACTAAACAAGTTTCAATAAAAAATGTTTCTCCATGTGACTGGTTATTGAATGAAAAATGGTTTGAGACCTATATCAGTATTTTGATGTTTATTAATTTCTATATGAGACAACTGTTGATAAATGAAATTCTACTAAATCGAAATTCGTGATAATCATTTTTCGCACATTTATTGAAAAAGCGAGACAAAAAACTTATACAAATTTACTGTGAACTTTCTTGTCTGGAGTTTTTAATAAGTGTGCGAAAAATAATTATCACGAATTCCGATTAAATGAAATCTAGCTATTTTACACAACCTTACTTGAACTTATTCCATTTGGAACCCTTTGCAGCTTTTCATTCTAATTATTTAATTTGAAATGCTTTACATTTTAAACTATTCGACAATTTAAAACTTCTATTCAATTTTTAGTCTATCCAATTTCTATTATATTCTATTTCTATTCTTTTTCTATTACATACTATTATATTTCTATTCTCTCCCTATTCCATTATTTTATAGGTATATTCTATTCATATTATATTGTATTTATATTCTATTCTACCACCAAACTTTCGAATGTTCTGTTCCGTAAGAATTATCTGCCACTGTATAAAATTCATTAATTTAACAATATGCTAAAATTTAGTGCATGTTAAAGGGTTAAGGACACGATTTTTGAGCGTAAAAATATTTTAGTAATGTCAGTTTCTTCAGAAGATTTTTAATGGATTGTTGGAGATAAGATCAAATCGACTACATCATCATTCTCATTGTACATTTTAGATGCAGCCCAAAAGTGTTCTCAATTTAGAGAACCGAAAGACAAGGCACAATTTAAATCGGAGATGCTAGAGGTACTTCGAGTAACCAAACAAGGTTACCGGAAACTAATGAGAAAGAATCTCCTGGTGAAGCCCTCACATCTAGGCATTGATGATCTAGAAAATGTAGAAGGTTTGAGGAAACGAATAGACGAGTTGGAGGCAACTCAAGCACAGCGAGACAAACGGTGTGCTGAGGGGCACTTTGATTAGAAGACTCCGAAGATGATGAGAAAGAAAACTTTGGAGACGATGAGGTTTAAAGTCATTTTTGCCATTTCTGTAAAAAGATGTAGAATATTTTATATTAATATAATTAGATTATTGTTAAAGTATTCGTAATAGAGGAAGAAGACTTTGTAGACGATTAGATTAATGGTCCGCGCTTGACATTTAACCTGTAGAAAATTTTATTCGATTGAACTTCATCGTTTTCAAATTCTTTTTTCATTTAAACTTACTTCACACAGTTCAATTTGTCAAGTCAATATTTTAAAAAAAGACGTAATTTCAAAGCAACTAAAGTTAATTTGAATACAAAAAAAAGAAGTTGAAAATAATGGAAAGTTAAACCAAATGAACTTTTCTACAGGTTAAATGTTTAAGCGGATTTTTGTAAAAATTATTCCAATTGTTTGAACGTTTAACCGGTCAAAGGGGGCACTATAACAGACTTGAAAAGTCATTTTTGCAATTTCTGTGGGAAGATATTGAAAATGTGATGAATATTTCAGTGTTCATGTTGTTAGAAAAAATATTTATTAAATACGGCATAATTAAAAGAGGAAGAAAGCACTGAAATGTTCAAAATATTTTCAATAACTAATTGTACCTGCAAATATTTTATATTAATATCGAGGAGAGACTAGTGCTCCACGCTTGACCGGTTAAAAGTTTATACAATTAGCATAAGTTCTACACGTTCAACCTTAGACATTTAACCTACTGTGAAAAAGTTAATTCGATTAAACTCTTCATCGACTTCAACCTTTTCTTTTCAACCAACTTCACACAGTTTAATTTTCCAGGTTAATATTCAAGACGAAAGACATAATTCGAAACCACCTGAAGTTAGTTTAAATAAATAAATAGTAGTTGAAAACGATGGAAAGTTTAAGTAAATGATCTTTTCCACACGTTAAATGTCTGAACGGTTAAAAATATAAATTATTCGAACTATTTAACCGGTTAGACGCGAAGCACTAGATCAGACTTGAAAAGTTATTTTTGTAAGAAAATTTCGAAAACGTGATAAAAATTTCAGTATTCATGTTATTATAGGAAAAATATTTATTATAATCAGCGTAATTAAAAGAGAAATAAAGCACTGAAATATTTGAAAAAAATTCGATACCGAACTATATACCTGCCAATATTACATAATATTCAATTATTTAGCTTTACATTATGCTTTCGCGTTAGAGACATACAGGTATGTCTCCTCGAATAGGTTATAGGCTCATAAGATTACATTGTTTTCATCATTTTAATAATGTTCGTATATTTGATCAATAAATTTGTTTATGCAAAATAACACTTTTTATTCATTTGGCATGAGTATTTAAATTTTTAAATAGTATTCCAGTATTCGGGGAACAGTCGCACGAGGGTCGCATTTCACACGCACGCGTGCGACCATCACCCTTGCGAGCGATATGCGTCTCATATGAGGACGCATCTGTCATCCGCCATGAACGAACGTGTGCGGATTAATCCGCATGCGTGCATGCACTATGCGTCGCACATGCGTCTCATATTGTTATCTGGGTAAAAGGATCGGAATTTGGGATTTGTTCAGAAATTTTTCGCCTATGTCAAAATTAATAATAATGATTTTCTAATCAAACAATTAATCAATTCATACCTGATGTATTTCCTATAAATTACCCCTGATGAGGAAGTCTAAATTGACTTCGAAACATGTTGGTCCCCAGTAGTATAAAAAAGATGGAGAAAAGAAAGAGTGTGAGGATCGTTTTGGTTGACTTTCTTTTTTCCTCCTTCTTTTTTCTTGCTGTTGTGTACATTCATTGTACATCTGTCTCTAATGAGCCGAAAAATCAGGTAGTCTCAAAATCCATTTTTAAATTGTGAACTTCTTGGGTGTTCTTCTTCAGTACACAAAAATTTTTATAAGTAAATAGATTTTATTTCGATCTTTAAGAAATACTTCTGTTTTAATTTCAAACGCTTTGCATTTCGAAATTATTAGTTATTAACTATTCATCCACACATTTTTATAACTCTTAAGATTTAAAAATGTATGTACTCGTAATAAGGGATTTTTCAATCGTTTATATTTTTAATGTTAGGAAATAAAAATCCAGTGACGTGAACGTGCGCTTCAAGCGCGTGTATTAACTGCTAGTAAGATACTAAAATGTATATCATTTTCCGTACATTTGTGGTAGCTCAATCCAAATCTGAAAGCGAAATTTTTCCATTACGTCAAGATGAGATATAAACCAAGAGCAGTTTTTTCTTGTGATCTTTTGAAGTCAAGTTACCGGGTCGGCCATTAGATTCGGGTAGAGTATTTTCTTTACCGGGGTTTTCCATAGGTCCCCTAGGGCTTAGAATTAATGGGAAGGGCAGTGGAAAATTTCGCGCCAAGTACAGTTTCAACATTAGTATAGCACCTTATTTTCCTTCATGTTTCACGTCCTATTACACTACTATTATTATGCTCTACCTACCGAAATAGTCTTTTTGTTGCAAGCTTCACAGTTTGCATCCAATTATTAAAATCTTCAATTAAAATAAATGCATTTTAAAAATTAAAGCGTGCTCTGTACGCGCTACCCTTACTGAAAGAAAGTAACCTTGTCGTTACTTTTTTTCAATTAAGTTTTTAGTAAATCATTTTAAATTTCAATAATTGTAGACAGTTCATTTTTAAATTAAAAGGTTTTTTAAAAACAACAATATTATATTGCACTATCATTAAATCTGAACCAGAAATATTTTGCATTCAATTTCTATATAATTAATTTTCCAATAAACCCTATTGAAAAAATCCTCGAGGAAATCCTTGTGTTTCCTTCGAAAGAGGAAAACACGAAGAAATCCGCGAGGATTTTCAAATTCCTCGAGGAAATCCGCGAGGATTGATTGCCTGACTCGCGCATTTTCTCGAGGAATCTGAAAATCCTCGCAGTTTTCCTCGAGGAATTTGAAAATCCTCGCAGATTTCCTCGTGCATTCCTCGATCGAAAATAACACGAGGATTTTTTTAATAGTGAACCTAGTTTTTGACAAAGTCGAACACTCAAACGGAACATTTTTAGAATAAAATACAAAATAAATGTATAATAAACCAAAAAAGATAAAATGTTTACAAAAAAAAACTTTGTACCATTGTTTTTAAACACGAATAAAATATGTAGCACCAACTTTTTTTCAGAATCGCTGCGATAATATCTCCAGCCACCCTTTTTCAAATAAATATTTCAATCATGGGATTTAAAAATCTGTTGTCTCAAGCCAAAAATTATATGGCATTTTTTCTAGTCCTTCTTTGACTGCGAATAACGAATAAAGACAGATAAAAAGTCAATTTAGTTCAAATGATTGATAAAAACATTAATTGTGGGATGAATAAAATCCCACCAAAAACATCTGCAATGCAAAAATTCTGCTGTTTGTGAGCTATATTTTGAAGATTTGCGAACATAAAAAAATAGTTTGCTGAGTAGAGGGAAGGAAAAACAAAATGGGCCTTATTTTCTCTTTCTTCGAAGTTCACTCTCGAACAAAAATGTATAAAATATTTATTCATTGAGTTCAATATGCTCTAAATGAGAATATACTCTACTGAAACTCGATTTCGTAAACATTTGTTTGTTGTGGGTACATAAATCCCTTACGAAACAATATTATAGGAAAACAAGTATATTATTATCATTATTATTATTCAAATCGGCATATTATTTTTCTATAATTAATTTCCTATAATTTTTTGCGATTATAGGAAAATCACTATAGGAACATCAGCATAAGAATAAATAATCTTGAAATATTAGAAGAATTGTTGCACAGAAGAGGGAAACTACAAAGGAATGATTTATTTTTGACCAGTGACATAAAAGTACGAAGTACCATAAAAATATATACCAATATGAATAATTATGAGAATTAATCACATTTTGAAGAACTCTGTTTAGCAATGTATAAAGAAGATTGAATTATATCAGTACATATAATATATATAAAAAGGCCGAAAAGCACATTTTTTTAATTTAAAAAATCCACTGGGCCTAAAAATTTGTGTATGCTACAAGTACTTTGTGCTGAAAATTTGAGAACTTGAATATGTAGACAAGTTTTTTAGAAAAATGAAAAATAAAGGATTTAATAGCTATAAAAGTGCTATCAAATTATATCAAAGAAGTACAAAACAAAAAAAGAGAAAAAGCTATTAAATCTGTCATTTCTTATTTTTCTAAAAAACATCTGTACATACTTTCGATCATCACACAGTAAAAAATTAAACTTTTTTTAGCTTGTTGGTCTCATTTAGAAAGTTATATCTTGCTTAAGAATATGTGATTTTATCAGATTTTGAATACTGTTTTCATGAATTTTAAGGGTGCTTAAAACGAAGAAAAACGTAAATCTTAGACATTTTTGGTCAAGTGTTAGTAGAATTATGTCATCTTTTGAATTAAAGTCATTATTTCAATAATTCGGAATATGTTGGCAATAATATATACTACAATTCTAGTAGGAAAGGACCATACGTATTCAAAAACGTATCAGATATATAAAACATATTTTACGCTCCTTGCTGTTTAAAACTCGAATACGCTTCCAATAGCTGAATTATTTTTTTATCGGACTCAAATTTCCAGGATACACTACTTGCAGCATACATAAACTTTTAGGCCCCCTGGATTTTTGAAATTCAAGAAATTTTTTTTTGGCCCACCTTGCTAATATATTTATATGCTATCGTAGGTATTCGGGCTTACTGGATTCAATTTAAAAAAATACTGATAGCATTGAAGTATTTGAGTTTCATTATACATTGTTAAACAGGGCATCAAAATCAATTTACCTGTATATGGTAAAACTGTAATATTATCACTAATTTCTGTTTTGCACAAATAAAATAAGGATTGAAATTGCAAAAATATTTTAATTTTATATTAATTTGTTACTTTGTATAACGTGAAAATATCCCTGCTTCTACTACCTTACCGACTTTTGAGAAAACAGCGAGGAGCTGTTATTACCTTCAGAATATATGGTAGCTAGATATAGTATTGCCAGATACACCGCATTTCCGCATTTTACACCGCATTTTGAAACTCGAATCCGCAATCCGCATTTTGCAATGCGAATGGCCCAAGACTCCGCATTTTGGACTCTTGATGGATTCCTCTGCCCAATGATATGATGCAGACGGCGTACGAACGAGGGCACTTCTGCCAATCACCTGCTAGTACGCAGCCATTCTGTCCAACGCAGACTCGCACTCTGCGTAGCGTTTTACGGGTCTTACGCTTCTCGTTCCTAGAATCTAGATACTCGGTTGGTTAGGTTAGGAATTCCCGTCGCTAGACGTTGTTAGACCTTTTTAATGTCAGCGAAAGCGAATAAATTGAAGTTAAGTTTATGAGGACTAAAAGTAAGTCAAGATCACTTTCATTTCTTTAAATCTATATCGCTTACATAATTCTTATTAAAAAAGCTGATATCAATATACAGATACAGATTACAGTTTACAGTGAGTAACATTACCTTTCTTTCCATCTGTTTCTAAGGCGTGAACATTTCTAGCAATATTCTGAATGTTCATACAAAATCTCCATCCAAAAAGGGCGCTAAATTATAGTTACAAATAGAACTCATAGCTTCTAGATCGCGGATCGGCGAAGTTTGCGCAGTAGCGTTCATATACATTTCCAGGTCGGATTAGGTTATATATTAGGTTAACATAACCTAAAAATTTATACGAATTCTACTGTGCAAACTCCGCCGGTCCGTGATCTGCAGCTCTGGCTTACAAGAAAAGTTATTTTGTATTTATTTATACATTACAATGAGTATAATACGGTACTATTATACAGCTAGATGTGGGAAATAGAAATTTTCACGTAAGAGTTAGTACATTTTCTTTGGTCCCATATGCCCATACGCTTCATGACTCTCCTATGTTATTTTTTGCATTGTCCTTTCTGGTAGGTGATACTTAAGCTCCTCTTTTATCTTATGAAAAAGAATACCATCTTTCATGATATTCCTGTTTTCTTTTTCCGTATCTTTTTTGATGTTATCGATGATTTCGCGGATCCTATCGCATTTTTCTTGAGAGTTCTTTATGTTCTTGAAGTATCCTTCCAATTCCTTAGAACATTTATACCTCAATTTGTGTATGGTGACTTCATAAGGTCCTTTCTCTTTATCCCATTCTTTTTCAGGGTGCACGCGGCTTAGCAGATCGGCGGTGACATTTTCCTTGCCTGGGCAATGTTTCATTTCTATTTGGTAATCCTGTATTGCCAGCATCCACCGTATCAGTCTGGCGTTTCCAAAGTGACATGTTTTGAGAAAGGTCAGTGCTATATGATCGGTTTTATTAATTATTTTTGTTCCTGCTAAGTAGGTGCGAGATTTTCGCAGCACCCACACAATTGCTAAGAGCTCCTTCTCTGTAGTGAAATAGGCCAGTTCTGCTTCTTTTAATGTTCTGCTTGCCAGCGTGATAATTTCTTCTTTCTTATGTTCTGTCAGTTGATACAAGATGGCTCCTAAAGCATAGTCACTTGCGTCGGTTTCTAAGTAATAATCCTCTTTTGGATCTGGAAAGTATGGTGTAACCGACTCACAAAAAAGTCGTTTTATTTTTTCGAAACTTGATAGCATTTCCTCATCCCACCTTCATGGAGTTCCCATTTTTATAAGCGTTAACGAAGGAACTGTTTCTGCTGCGTGCTGGTTGCTGAACTTTGAATAAAAATTAATCAATCCCAAGAATCCTCTGGGTTGTTTAGTGTTTTTTGGAGGAGGAAAATCTCGAATTGCTTTCAACTTCTCTGGATCAAGTTTTATTCCTCGTGTAGTCAATATGAAACCTAGAAATCGCGTCTATGTCTTGAATGAATGCAATTTCTCCCAATTTAATGTAATCCCACATGCGTTAAGTCGATTCAGTAGTTCTTTCAAACGTGTTAAGTGCTGGCTCTTTGATTTTGAAGTTATGAGTATGTCATCAACAAAAGTAATGAGATGATCTCCAATTCCCTGTATTGTGTGATCCAGCCCTCTTACTAGTGCAGCGGTACTTGTCTTTAATCTCAATGGGTCTACGTTAAATTCATAACTTTTCCCACGTTGTTGAAAGGCGGTGTATTTTCTTGAATTTTTGTGCAACGGCACTTGCCAAAAATTACTCGTCATATCAAGGCTTGACATTATGCGTGTTTCTTTACACCGTTGCAGTAGTACTTCAGCCGTCTCCGGGCATACCCAGTCTTCTTCGATAACGTGGTTTAATTTCCTGGCATCGAGACACAACCTCACCGTCCCATCTTTCTTGATGACAGTAACCGAAGGATTGATATATGCGCTGGTTGATCTTAGTATTTTTCCAGCGTTCAGCATTCTTTTTATTTCTTTATCAACCTTTTCTCTATATGCCATGGGTACTAGGTAACTTTTGGCAAAGAAAGGCTGATCTTTTTTTCATTTTCAACACATTTTCATGAGTGGATAATCGACCAGGTGTTTTTTGAAATAATCTTTTGTTTTCTTTGAGTGATTGTCGTAGTTGGTTTCTTCCTTCTTTGTTATCTAGTTGTGTCCCTTGTATTTTCCTTTCGATGTCCTCCTCGCTTATGTCTAGATCGTTGCTTAGGGTTTTCATATGATTGATGTTCATCATGTTTATCTCTGTTGATAGATCTTCCTCTTCATTAATTTTCCTGTTTGCAAGTGCTCCTTCTACTCCTGTAAGGATTAGTTCCTTAGTATCTAAATTGATGTTACTTTTGAATTCATCCAGCACATAAATTCCCATTGTACAGGGTCTTGATAAGAATGGAATTATCATTACACCATTTGTACGGCCTCAGTGGATAGATGTACGTCGATAAAGATTTGTTTCTTCAATCAAATTGCTTCCTCCCCACTGGACTTTCCACGGACACTCCACTGATTGGTAACACTGGGTATTTCCTCAATTTTTTTCATGTTGGTTCACGAATTCTTCCGAGATACAGCTGATTATCTCAGCTCCTGTGTCAATCAGTGCTTTAGTGACTATGCCACCCATTTTTAAATTCGCGACAGAGCATTTTGACCTTTTACTGGCACTAACTGTTTCCTTTTCCTCCATTAGATCCTCTCGTGAATCATATAATCCATTTACTTGAAATGTTCTCTCGAGTGCCGCGTCTTCATCTTGATATTCATTTAAAGACGCGGCTCCTCCTCGTTTTCCTGAGTCTGTGCGGTTGTTGAGGCGATCTCCTCTTGTGTGTTTACTTCCTCCTCATTTTCAAAGTTGATGTTTCTTATTTGATAAGTGGGTGGGCTTTGCTCCCTCTCCCTCTTCTTTGATTTTGGTTGCCCCCCTGCCTAAGGGCCTTTCTGCTGGTTCGGTACCTGATTGGCTCTCATCTGATTATTTTGTTGATTGGGTGCAGGTGCTCCCCCATACATAGCTCCACCTCTCTGTGCCTGCCCTCCATTCCATGGTGTCCACCAGTTCGTTGTTTGTGAGTTAGTAGTCCAATTCACCTCCATTTTCTTCTGTCGCTATTTTCTATTTTCTGGTCGATTGGACTTAATGTGACCAATTTTATCAAAATTTTCCAGTAGATCTATGAGTTGTTCCACCTTCGTGATTCCTCTTCCAATGATCGCATACTTTATTTCTTCATTGAAATGAAGTAAAAGTTTTTGTATGGTTTCACGCTCTGACAAGGGTGGTTGTAGTTCTTGTGCTTCAACGTATAGGTATATAGCATACTCGGTTCTTGTCTCTTTTCCATTAGATAAGCTGCCGAAATCTAGTTTTCGACGTATGTCGTGTTGGACCTGCTCTCCCCAGTATCGCCTCAAAATTTTCTGTTCAAACGTGTAGAAATCATTTACCTCATTTTTCATGATTTGCCACCAGCTGATGGCCGGTCCTGATAGCGATCTTCCTATTAGATAGTGAGTCTTGTTCTCGAAGGGCTGTACTGCCTCATTTGATTGATATATGCGATTGGACTTTTTTCATTTTTGAATTCCGGGAATATATATTGTATGTTAGCGCGTCTTGATTCTCCTTTTTCGAAACTTCTCGGCGTATTTATAGATCGTGCCTGCTGATTAACCTGATTTCTATTCATCCTAGGTTCCCATGTTTGAATGGCTCTTTGTCATATACGGTCCATTTCTGTTTCAATGCGGTTGATGCGTTCTTGCTGCTGGGTCTCTCTTTCTTCTTCTAGTCTATCTCTTTTTTCTCCTTCCATCTGTATTTTTTTGTTGATTCTGTCTTCCATCTTGTAGAGCATGTCTGCGATTGCCTATAATGTGATAGTCGGTGTTTCTTGTTCTTTCTGTGTCGATAGATTTTCTTCTTCTTTTCCTTGTATAGTTACTTCTGTGATAGTTTGGCCCATGTCTATTTCCAACTCAGGATTTTCTATCGCTGTTGTCCTTGACCGAGTTTCTCCTTACCTTTGCCTACCCATTTTGTCTGACATTTATTTTAACACTGTTTTCCTACTTTACTTTTTACTTTGAGTTCCTTTTTCACTCACTTTGTTTACGTATCACGTACTTTCTTCAGCACTGTTTTTATTCACTTTTGTTTACGTATCACGTATTTTCTTTCACATGAAGTTCTTTTGTTCACTTTATTCACATATTAAGTTCTTCTTTAACACCGTTTTGATCCACTTTTCTTTACGTATTGAGTTATTTTTTCAACACCATTGCTACGCATTTTTTCTTGTTCTAAGAACTTGTATAACTTCTTCATTCCATTGGGTTATGCTTCTCTGATTTGTAGGCGGTTGAAGTTGAATTTTTATGAATTCGTTTTTGCCGGAAAGCATATCTTGTGTCTCCTGAACACTTGTTTTGGCATAATTGTCCTGTCTTACTACTAATACAATTTTTCTGTTTCTACAAAACGTCGATTTTCTCTAAAAAGAGTAATTCATCTGGATCCTTTATTTTAATTTAAAAACTCCTTGAGTCCCACGTTCTGGCGCCAATAAGAGATTTTTCATTACCTTACTGTTCTCAATATTGTTTTTCTCTTTATACTTTTTTTTTTATATTCTCATATTTAAAAAAAAATCTATTCACTAAATATAGTTAAGGTCCTCGGGAGGAGAAATAAAGCATCCTCGTTTATCCAGTATAAAATCCCACACCTGGGACATTTATTTTTTACTTATTCAATGCAATAAGACTTATCCTTTTATCATTTTCAAAATTATCGTTTTCACACGTGATACATATGATATTTTCGTAAGATGTAGCCTAAAATGTATATTCCCATTTACATTCTTTTCATCTTTGGATTTAAAAATCACTTTTCCGTCTTAATTTGAAAATACAATCTTTCACAAGCACGCACTTAGGCGTCTTCAGAACAGTTCGCATTTTAGGGTGACAAACTCGGGTAGACGAGTGCAACTCATCATCCTGCCCACAAGTCCTAAAACTTCGAATTTGAATTTGGTAAAATGCATACATAAAATCTTTCTACTCTCTCAACTCTTCACGCACTTATGCGTCTTCGAACTGGCTCGGATAATAAGGCACCAAACTCCGATAGAAGAGTACAACTCTTCGGCCTGCCCAATGTTCCTATTATTCGAACTTAGTTCG
Organism: Melikaiella ostensackeni; assembly: GCA_032362435.1. Lineage (NCBI taxonomy): Eukaryota > Metazoa > Arthropoda > Insecta > Hymenoptera > Cynipidae > Melikaiella > Melikaiella ostensackeni. Next base: position 11,385,193 of record JAUMHM010000050.1, on the reverse strand, counting down.
GAGTATTCGAAAACCTCGGCGTCGAACCAGTCAACCGGGACTTGGTGTGCAGCGAACTCGGAGTCAGGAATATAATTCTATCACCTGCCCACTGCCCCACCAGGAAGAGAAGAATCAGGACTCGCAGTCGGGAATACAATTCCTTCACCTATCCTAAAAGCTCCTCCGGGTTGTTGCTGGCTCGCTGGCGAGCCACCAAATGCTGAAGATCGGTCGCAAGGTGGCCAACCACTCCAAGTGAAAAAACACAAGTCACTTGAAGAAACACTGAAAATCATTAAATCTGAAACATTGAAAAATCACTAAAAGTTGCTAAAATCCACTAACTTTTTACCAAATTTTTCGTTCAAGGGTGCGGAATTTGAATTTATATTATGTTAATGAATAAAGCCAGTAGAAAGCAATAATAATTAGTGCTTATAATGCAAAACTTACGATTCGAACATTCACAACTACTGCAAAATTAAGTCTGCATGGTGCTTCAAATTATTTATAATAGATAAAACAGTACATAATGTAGTAAATATTTGATTAACAATTTTATAGAGTACATTTTACCATTCTTCAGTATAGCGAAATGTACGATTTTATTGAAATTTTTATGTTTTGAAAGTTTTGGGAAAAAATATAAGTAGGACAGGAATACGTGAAAAATGGAGACTAACTAAAACAAGTAAATGCGTCAAACTGGGCGGCAAAACGCAAAACGTTAAATCACTAGACATCCAGCTAATGATATTCTCCTAGTAATCCACAGAAACACTGTTATTGGCTGAAATGTCTAGTGACCCTCACGAAGCCAATTCACCTCAACAACAAATCAACTGCGAATCGCTATTAGAGAATGCTTCTTATTGGACAGTATTCTCTAGTGCAATCGCGTGATCAATCGTTATTTGCTACCAGACTGTTGGATAACCGTTTGGCTCTGAAAATCAATGAATTGAAAGAAAAAGAATCCAAAATTTGAAAAATCACAAAATTTTTCACTAAATACTGTTAAAAAATACTAAATTGTGTTTTAGCACATTCTCTGAAAAAACACAACGCGACCTTGAAAAACACTAGATTTGTGTCAAAATCACTAAAATGGTCACCTTGCCTAGATGTTAATGTGCCTCCTTGCCTTGAAATCGCCGTCATTTCTCAGGGAATGCCGGTTTTCCGTCGTTGATCTTGATGTCGCTTCCTCTTCTTCGTCTGCGGCTTGTTCTTGCAGCAGTTAGGGAAGCGTTTCGCGTATGTATCCTCTTCGGATGAGTTTATCAGCGCGATTTCGAAATGACTGTTGCGAAACGTGCGGAAGATCTGGGTGTTTCTGGTATCACAGAGTGTGCAAGCGCGCCATGTAACCTCTGCGAATAGGGATAATGCTTGCATCGTGGTAATACAGCAAGTCATCCCTGAGTCGATCCGTCCACTCAGTTCGAGCTTCTCGCCGGTCCGATGGCGTGTTTCCATCCAAATTATTTTCAGCACCCCGAACTCTAGGGCGTTTGGGGACACCTCACCCAGGTGCCATTCAGCTTGCGGCACGGTTGTTCACGCCTCAGCTTGGGGGGTTTTCCTTCGGGGCCATCTCTGGACAATTCGCCAAACAAACTCTAATGCAGTTTTACTACCCATTATTGTAAATTTACAATGCATGTATTATAAGTTTCCGTTTTCATTCATGTAAAATAAGTACTGTATAAAGGAATTTTTTCAGATAGCTAAAAGGGGTGAGGTATTAAAAGTAAAAGTTATTGGAACTGTAGCACTTATAGATGAAGGTAATATATATTTTTTACTTTATAAGTATAGTGAATATCTGTAAGTCTGGAAAGTAAGAACGTTCTTAAATCTATTACGAGTAGGGGAAACTATGCAAGAGTAGGGCACTTTAAATAACAGGCTATTTGAATTTAATAGAATATGTGTAAAAACTTCCATAAAGCTTCTGATTACAATATTCGGCACGACATTTTGTATTCACAATTATTAAAGAACGTTTTGTTACTGAGTGCGTTTCTTAAAATTAGGACAGAAAGAGTAGGTCACATTAAAAATTGCTTATTTTGCTTTTATCACTGAATGAGCCCGAAAACAACTACACAGAACATAGGCAAATAATGCTAACAACTGTCACTGTTGTTGAGTTAGGTTTGGCAAGAGATATTGTGCACCAACCTTTTGTACTCTCCAAGATCCGAAAGTGTCCATAAATCTCGGTTCGATCATTTTTTCCAATGGCTCAAATGATTTCCGCTATTTCACCCTATTAAAACGATTAGAGTTTAGAGTTCATCAGTGATACTTTACTGTTGTACAAGAGGAAGTATTTTTTCAAAAAATATTTTCACAAGAAGCGATGACCTACTCTTCAATGAGAAGCGGGAAAAACGAACTTCGTAAATATTTCATTAAAACATTAAAAACAGGTAAATATTTGATTTTATTAACTTATTTTTTGTAGAAATAATTAAGTAAGTAGGTAAGATGTCCCGTTCTTCAATTACTTTTTTCAATTATTTTTTATAAAGTATATAAAAAGTTTAGAAATTTTAGTAACTTTGCATAGTTTGACTCTTGCATAGTTTCTCCTACTTTTTAAAGATGAATTTTCTAGGGTATGCAGAGAAAAAAAAATTCATTGAGCTCTACAGCTCCGTGATTCTTAAACTGAGTCTTGGATTTAAAAAGTTCAGTAATTATCACGAAATAATTTAAGAAAGAATTTTGTGAAGTTTCGTAGAAATTGAATTCGAGTAATTGTAAAGCACTGTGCTACAAAAATTAGAGAACAGTTCCAGATAATAGGCCCGGCAGTTGAACTTCGTGTATGTATATGAGTGGAAAAAGTTGCGTAGCGCCTGCCTCACGAATTTTTCTAATGGAAGGCAAATGAGTTGAAGTGACAGGTTAAAGTCGAGTTGAGTGAAAATTGTTCTATTTGCACTCAGAATGTTATTTTTGATTTATTGCAAAGTCGAACAGATTTTTACTTCAATAATTTTGACTATTGATGTTACAAAGAGTATCTGATTCGGAGGTTAGGCCTCTCTCCTTCAAGGAACGATTGAGAATCGTCCGACCATGGGTTATTTAAAGTAAAGGTTGACATGAAACTGATTATCCCCTTTTCATTTGCTAAATATTTTCCATGTGCAACTAGGAGCCAGAAGGCTCGAACATTGTATTCACTTACGCCCCAGGTGATAGGTCAGGTAAACGAGGCACTGGAGATCAGACTCGGGTCAGTCAAACACATCAACGACGTGGCTTATCGACGGATCAAGATAACCCTGTCTAGGCGTATGGATGTAAGTTCCGTCGCTCTACAAAGCCAGGAAGAGGACGTTAAGGTTCCCGACCAACGAACATCAACAAATCAGCACGTGCTCATGGCCCGCCATGTTGGCTACAGTGGAGCGCACGGGGTCGACGATCATGTGATCACTCGTGCGTTCGTTGGAAAGCGAGGTCCGGGTGGCATCCCTCGGATTAATTTGTACTACTGATCAGTGGAAAAATATAATTTTGTTCTTTCTTGAAATGTGGGGAGATAAATTAATTCATAGCACCCATGACGTCGCTCCTAACCCTCCCCCTCTGCGCTTCCTTCACAACCTGGTCTAACCGAGTGTATTTAACTCAAAGTTGATGAGTGAGCAGTAAACTCAACTTGATTGCAAAGTGTTTCCTTTGAAAATACAATTTCATTTAATGGCTTTCAGCGGAAACCAATGTAGTTCCTCTCTTTTTCTAATTTAATGAAAATCTGGTAAGCCTTTTACGGTGAGGGTCCAAATGTTCGCTCACGAACTGAGGATGCACCATCACACATTGAACAAGTCAAAGCTGCTGACTATCAAGCAGCACATTGTTGACAAAATACGGGTGTTATCTGACGCAAGGAGGAGAATTCGGGTGTTGTCTGACGCAAGGAGGAGAATATGGAAGAGGGAGGGATGGGTCAGGGAGAATCAACAGTTTTTGTCTGACCCGTCGCGCCTATTCAGCGATCCCCCTGTGTCTGTCAAAAATCCGCTTAAGCCCGAGAAGGTCGAGACTTTTTGGAGGAAGTTTTACGAAGATCAAAACCCATTGAATGAAGACACAGAGAACATTGTCCGCTTCAAAGAGCTGTGCGACAACTTCATAACGTTTGAGGTGGAATAGCCACCAGTCACTGCCGAAGAGGCGAGGGCAGCACTTAGGGGTACGAACAACTTTCCTGCTGCTGGACCAGATGGCATCAAGAACTTCTGGTGTGAGAAGTTTACTTTAACACACCACCATCTGGCCCGGACCTTCACATCATGTTTAAAGTCGGAGACGCTTATTCCGCAGTGGCTGGTGTTAGGACGCACTGTGTTCCTACCGAAGGCAGGAGACTTATCCAACGCAAGGAACTACAATTCAATAAGTTGTCTGAGCACGCTGCATAAGACCTTCATAGTTATCCTGAACGACAGGATTGTTCGGAAAATTGGACCTGTGTGGAGTGAGATTTATGAACAACGTGGATCGAAAAAAGGTGTAGCAGGCTGTCGGGAAAACCTGCTGATCAACAGGAGCGTCTTGCAAAGACGTTGCATACTAAAAGCGCAATGTGTCAATAGCCTGGATTGATTACCAGGAAGCTTTCTATTCATCCTCTCATAGACTTATCGTTTCCAACTGTCTGCTGGAAAGCTTGAAGGTCCATCCACACATAGTGGGATGCATAGACACATTGATGCCCCTTTGGAAAACCAGATTTACTATCTAATCTAGACAACATCGTGTGACAACTAACAGCGTCACCTTCCAGACGGGCGTCTTTCAAGGCGATACCACGAGCTTTCGCGAGCATAAGCTCACTCATGTATTTTATATGGATGACCTGAAGAACTATGCTTCTAGAGCAGAGCAGCTTAAGCATGCTCTGAGGATCGTCGAGGGTAAATACGAGAAATTGGTATAGATTTTAGATTAGACAAGTGTGCCAAAATTCATCTGAAATTAGGACGACTTGCTTGCGTTTTCGAGGACCCTGGGATCGTGGATAGGAGTGCTATCAGACACCTTCGCGCTGGAGAGACCTATCTATACAGCAGGTACAAGCGTTTCCTTTGATAGATCTGGTCCTCCAATCTATCGTCGTTGAACAAGAAATCTGCAGATTGGACATATACTATCCGGGTGTTCCACACACGCGGGAACGACCTATATCCATAGACACGATGTGGCCCAAAGAGTGCTTTACTACCATCTTGGTCGCTCTTACGGTGTCGGTCGCGACCCTGCTCAGCCGAGCGCTTCTAGGGAGATACAGTCAATTGTCGAGAACGAGAAGGGCTAAATTTACTGGAATGACATGTTCTCGCCAATAGTCTCTATTAAATACTCGAGGCTTGACATGGTACTCCTTAACTTCGAGAAACAAACTATGTTCGTGATCGAATTCTCGGTTCCAGCCTGCTGCAACATCACAGTCAAGGAGAAGGAAAAAGGGGAGAGGTATCGAGACATTAGAAGGAAGCTGCGGCGAATTTTCCGAGAATATTCGGTGGAAACGATTGTCCTTGTGATCGTTGCTCTTGCAGGTGCGAAGTCATCACTGTTTCGTAACGTCAAAGCCATACCTGCGTGCCAGAAATATACCGAGGCACTTGCGACATGGATGCAGAGAGCTCTGTTTCTTGGGTCGCTTCGTGACTTCAAGGCAAACGAAGGTTTCGCCGCCCCGTCATTGTGATTCTGTCTTACACTGTGGCCACTCATCTTACGGTCGTGAAGCGTGGCCCTGGGTGTAATTTATCGCGGTTCTGCTGAGAGCTGTTGTGTTCGTAAATGAGAGGATTGAGTTTAAGATAATAAAGAGTATTTATTAGAACATAGTAAGAGTACAAAGATCCTGATCGGCACGTAGTTTGACGCTCAAACAAAGACTGTCTCGAGAAACCTGCTCCTGATTCAGGTAGTGCGACGCGAGCGCCAGCTTGTTGCGCGTGAAAATAACCAAAATACGAACTTGAAAATTCCTCCCCCCCTTAAAAAAGATCGGGAGTATATCTATTCGGGGGTTGAACATTGCGCCTTTCTCTCCTAATCGCAAGTGGACGATTGAGGGTATCTACTGATTAATTTCCTGTACCCGAATTTGTACAGGGGGTGGTTCATCAACCGGAGTAATAGACTTGTGCTCATATTGTACCACTCGCATTAAAGGATGCATAAGTCTTCAAGTTTACTCAATTTTATCTGATTCACATGCACACGCCTCAAAGATCCTGAATTTAATTCGACTAAATACATCAAATTGCCAACACGTTTCGTCACTCTCGCAGTTAGCTATTTTACCTTATCTTGACGTGAACGTTTCGGAGTTCAAAATATTCTTTAATTTTTTGTGAACTGAAAGGTGGACCATTATCCGAAAATATTGTACGTGGTATTCTGAATCTGGCAAAACATTCCGATAAACATCACAATATATTTGTAGCCGTTGCATGTACAATCAGCGATACTTCAATCCACTTTGACGTATCATCAACCAAAATTGAAAACTTGCAATTATACGTTTCTAGGAGATCGAGGTGGAGACGCACCCAAGGTTCCACTGCTTTAGGTGCCACCATACATATGACCTAGCGAGCATCTTTGTTCGAACGATTCCAGGATGGCCATCGTGTAAAACTTTATGTACATGCGGTTGTAACTCTGCAAAGCATCCGTATATCCAATCGAAGACCCCTTTTTATAGATTATCTTATTAGAATACGTAGCCAATAATATTGACCACCTCTGCAATATAGCAGCAGTCGACTGAGGAATGCTCTTGCTCGGATTATAAATACTTCTCAACGCGGTTCATGATCTGTAATCAACTTGAGGCAAAAGCCACGGGCGTTTCTTGTCCGAATTCCATATGACACAAAACGGCTCCCAACCCATAAGAACTTCTATTAGTAGTCATTGTTATTGGTAACTTTGGATTAAATAGGACCAGGGACGCCATGGGAATAAACTTATGCAAGGTATTTAAAGGCGAACCTAAAAAAACCTTAATTGTGTTATATTTTCAGGCGGGGGGGGGGGGGGGCGTAACGCTTTCATTTTTTGCACAGTTGGATGCAACCCATCTTTATCTAGAGTCCGCCCCACAAATTCGACTGATTCTTTGAGAAAACTACATTTCGAAAAATTTATTTCAATATTATATTTATTTAGCCGCTCAAGAATGCTATTCGTGGCCTTTATACATTCTTCTCTAGTTTTTGCGCTACAAATAATAATTGAAAGATTGACGGAACAGACTTGAGACCGAAACACATTCGCTTAAACTGAAATAACCCAATGTGTGTTAGTCGTGAGCAACGATCTACAATCTTCAGACAATTTTAGTTGTAGATACGCAGTCGATAAATCAAGATGGCAAAAGTACGTACAATCAGTAAGTTTATTAAAAATATCCCCAATAATCGGAAGAGGATAGTGCTCACTGTTCACCCGCTTGTTTAGTGTCACTTTCAAATCAACGTATAATCAAATACGACCGTCGGCCCTTTTTGCAATTACTAGCGGAGGAGCCCAATCACTATGGGACACTCTAACTAGATTGTTATATTCCTCTAAATGCTCGAGTTCTTTTTCCACTAAATCTCTTGAGGCTTAGGGAACATTGTATGCGTGATGCAAAATCGGCTTTGTCGCTTCCTTTAAGACAATACTAGCCTTAAAGTCTTTAATTGGGCCATTATTTGACTCGGGCAAAACATTCAGAAAATTTGATTTCATCATTGACATGATTTCAGGGCTGTCATTCTCACGACCATTGTTTACTAAATTACCTGATAGACTCTCATCCAAAAGCGCTTTTTTCCAATTTGAATTGAAAACCTCCAACCAGTCTCTACGTAATTCTTACATACCTTTTCCATTCTCCCATATTCCTCGGCCGTAATAACTGTAAATACAAAACCGATATCCGCTTCTAAATTAATATTAACGTGACCATTCACAATTATACTTACGTCCAACGCTTTTACCAACTCGACTGAAGACTCTTCGATGAACTCCACCTGTTGTTCGACGACGTTAACAGCAGCAGCAGACGATTTACACAATTATGAAATGTTCCCTTTCTTCGCACATTAAAAATCGTCCAATCCCTCGATGACCTTTTCACAAGCCTCTTCAAATGTCAACTGTGCATTAGACAGCAGCTTCTGGACCATCGCTTCGTCCTTTAATCTAACGATAAGACGATTTCGAAGGGCCTGATCCGAAAATTCTCCAAAATTGCAGTTTATTGACAACTGTTTCAAAGCCACAATACAATCTTTTACTGATTCTATTGTTTCTTGAACTCTCGAATTAAACTTGTATCGTTCCGCGATCTATAATTGTGGAGGAGCTCAATGACTTTTCAAAGTTGTTACTAAGTAATCAAAACTTTTGTCCTTAGGTGTATGAGGCACCAAAAGACTTTCAAGGTTTTATGCATGTCCGGACCAATGAGCACTAAAAGTGACGACACCTTCTCCGCATCCGTGGTGTGATTCACTGTAAATAATGCTTCTACACGTTCAACATAATTTTTGAATGGTTTTGAATCCACCACATGGGGCAAAATGTTACCGAAAATCTCCACTCTTTGATTGGCCACTTTTCTGATTTATACTTGACTTCAAGGTACACACACAGTTTGGACAGACAAATTATTTTGCGTAAAGAAGACTGCAGTCCGCAATTTCGCTATCATGCTTCCGAGACAAAGGAACGGACGGCTGACCTTGAGAGCTGCTGTCGAATGTTTACGAGACGAACGTGCCTCACAAGGACGGACTTGAGCACGCACACACTCCCTTGCAAGAAATGACACAAGACATTAGACGAAGTGCCCAAGATGATTAGACGTTGACACAAGACATTTAACAAGGCGTCTGAGACGATCAGACCGATGCTCATACAAAACGGATCGCGCAGATCCTATCCTCGTCGCCAAATGTTAATTCGTAAATGAGAGGATTCGGTTTAATATAATAAAGAATATTTATTAGAACATAGTAAGAATACAGGGATCATAATCGGTACGTAGATCGAAGTTTGGACATAGACTGACTCGATAAATCTGCTCATGATTCAGGTAGTGCGACGCCAGCTTTATCTTATGGCGCGAAGACATAACTGAAATACGAACATAACAGGAGCCAGTGTCATTTTGGATGACAGTCGCTCCCAGAGGGACCCTGCGGGGGTCGTTTGACCAATTTTTCATTTATATATCGGGAGAATGGTCCTTAGCTAGCTTTTCTCGATTTATATTCTGTGATCCTACAAGTAGAATCGGGAGAATTTTGTTTTCATTAGCACTTTTAGATTTTTTGAACTTCTCTGGTCCTACGAGGAGAATCGATAGAATTTGTTTTAATTACGTTTTTGAGATTTTAAACTTCTCCGTCCGTGCGCGGAAAATCGGGTCAAGGTTTTATTTTATTTATGATTTTTAACTTCTCTGATCCTTCGGGGAAAATCGAAATGATGGCCTCTATTAGTGCTTATTAATTCCTTGCTATTACTTAAGAAACGGTTGAATGAGAATCTATGGATAAGAAAAGTTCGGACACTTGCGGCTGGCGATTCCTGATGAGAATGGAGAGGAATCAACAGCGACATCGCACCTCACCTCCTTCTACTTCAAGGTCCTCAGAAAAAGATTCGATGCCGATTCGATGCAAACATTAAATGAAAAAATTCTGTAAATGGGTGTGTTTTGATTCCTTTAATTAGAACTGTTTTATTTTTTCGTTTTGTTAATAAACTATACACTTTTATTAATAATAATTTGTATTGACAGTAATTTTTCATTTATCCAATTTCAATTTTCGCAGAAATTTGACTTGAGCAGCTAGCGCTACCTAGCGACGGATGAACTCACGTTAAAGCAGAAGAACGTTATAGGTACGTTCCTGGAACATGTAAAATATCCGCCGCTTTGGAACCTTCTACTGGAACGTGCCTGGAACGTTCCGCTGGAAGGTGCCGGACTTACCGTTATTGTTATTTTTTAATGAAATTGACATCTATTTTTACCTATCTTTTACGATCGCAATATTTGTTTTTAATAATAACAATAACGGTCACAGTGGTATGTCACCAGGGGCCGGACATTTTACACGTTCCGAAGGGGCCCGAGGAACGTGCTAGGAACATTCTGTGCAATTAAGGATAATCTAATTGTTGCAAAAATTGGAAATGGGTCCCTTTTAAAGTTATTTTATTTTTCGTGAAGGAGAGGAACCCTCAATGCACAGTTTATTATTCATTTATAATTGGCAAGGGACCCCAGTTAAAATTTATTTCATTTTTCCTGGAAAGGGGAACCCCCGATGTACGTTTTATTATTGAGCATATAGAAAAACATTTCGTTCATTATTTAAAATAATATACATCATTACATTAACAAATGAATTAATATTTTTACTTAAACAAGAGGTGTAAGAAGCATTGCAGGGATAGAGGGGTAGGGATTGTAAGGAGGGTTGCATGGGTTAAGAGGCAAGGGGTGTAAGGAGGGTCACAGAGGTTGTAAGGAGGATGCATGGGTTCAGGGGCAGGGGTTGTTAAGAGGGTTGCAGGAGTTGAGGGGCAAAGGGTGTAAGGAGGGTTACAGGGGTTAATGGGTAGGGGTTCTAAGGAGGGTTGCAGGGGTTGCCAGGTAAGTTGCATGGATTAAGGGGCAGGTGTTGTAATGAAGGTTGCAGGAGTTAATGGACAGAGGTTTTAAGGAAGGTTGCAGGGGTTAAGCAGGACTGCCACAGACTAATGTACTTGAAAAAGTGCAAAAAGTGACTAATTTAAGCTAAAAAGTGATTTTTTTTAAAATTAAAACTTAGCTCGTTAACTTCAGTTTTGGTCAGATTTTTCATAGTTTTAGCCCTTTTTTTAACTTCTTATGCTGAAATTCGAAAATTTTCGTTTTGAAATTCGACACTGTATTTTTTATAGTATTGAGCCATCTTTAACTTAGTCATTACCTCGTTTAACCAAACCTCAAAATAGCAATCTTTCGGGGTATTTTGAAAATTGATTTTTCTTTATAAAAAGGCTCAGGATCTAAACAAAATTTCCAGGGGGGATAAAATGAAGATCTGATTCACATGTCTTGTAAATGCTGCATTTTTTCATTTTTCTCCCTATCAGTTATTCATCCGCGAAAATGAACAAAACCTCTAAAGTGTGGGATTTCGAAACGAGAATTTTCATGTTATAGGCTATTAATGTATTGAAAAATAGTTACAAGAGTACGTTTTAGTTAGAGAGTTAGAGTTACGTTTTAATTATTAAAACACAATTTTCGTTCATTATTTCACAATAAAATTACTTTTGCATATGTTAAATAAAAGTTTGAAGACTGTAGAATACGTCTGATTTTATTCAATTCAATTTTACATTGAAGAATTTGAGTTTTTCTCTGTTCTATAATGCACATACTTAATGTGACATTATTCTGTACCTTTCATTTTGAAAATTCAATACCTAAATGAAAATAAAGTAATTTAACACATTTATGTGATAAATGAGTTGGGAAAAAAAGGAGTTTTATTATAATTAAATATCACATTTTTGTTTAAATGTGCAACAACCGCACTAAATCTGAAGATATCGTTTCTGCTGCAATGGTTTTCAGTTGATACGAAAATCTGTATCAATATAAAGAAACAAAAGACTGTTACATTCTTGGATGATTTTGTTGCAGATCAAAATACCTTCAGATTTAGAGTGATGCTTTACAGTAGGAACTGAAAAACGAGAAAATCATCAATTAAAATAATTCAAGTTGTTATATTGAGTAGCATTCTCATAATATACATTAATATATAGATTCCACACATAAGTTGCAGAGGTATTCTTTTTTCTTTTAGATAAAATTTAAAATGAGATGGAGAAATGTGACCTAAGTGACCTCTTCCTTTACAAAAAGTGACCAATAGTGACTTTTTCTGAAAAAAGTGACTTGAAGAAAAAAAGTGACTGTGTGGCAGCCCTGGGTTAACGGGCCGTGGTAAATTCTTGAAACAGCGGCGGCGGGTAACCGTGTGGATAATTATGCAAATATATTGCATGTGTAATTTTTTCATCCGGATGAGCATCGTTGATTAAAATGTAGTATCTGAGAACATTATTATTGAACCATTTGGGCAGTTTCCCTGGGTTACTTTGATTTAATTTCGTGGATATTTGTTGAATCGTTTCTAGACGTTCGTCATCAGAACGAGGGGCGATTCACTCTGAAATCAGACCAGTGGTGTGTGGACGCGGATATCTCTGACATGCGCAGTAGTTATTCCTGTGTATTTATCGGTCAACACATGGTCAATTCAGTGAGCTCAGTCTTGAACTGAGCGAGGAATTATCTTGTGTCTCCCTTCTACGCAGCATGGGTTGCCATTGCGACGCATAGTCCTGACTGCTCAGTGAGTTTCATTGAGTTTCAGTGAGTTCAGTTTTTTATTCTCTGAGTTCACTCTTTAATCCACTAATTTTAGTCATGAATTCCGAGTGAATAGCTCCTCGCATCGGAAGTAAAGATTATGATCATGCAGGCGAGGAAATGTTTCATAATTCATGATCAGAGGGATATTGAACACTGAGAAATGTGTCCAGGCTTCGAATCATAGGGAGGGACACCAATTTGGATCTACGTTTTTCGTTAGGTTAGTACATTTAGTACAATATTGTACTATCTTTTATAAAAAAATAGGGAGGGCCACGAATCTGGGTCTATATTTTCAGGTAGGTGAGTATATTTGGTGTAATAATGTACTATCTTCTTTAAAATCATAAAGAGGATCACAAATTTTGGTCTATGTTTTCAATTTGATCAGTATATTTAGTATAATACCATACTAACATTTTCAAAAATATTTTCGATTCCTGAAACAGCGGCCGCGGCAAGATATTTTTGTAATACTAGGGCGCTACGCCCTCTGCGCGCTTAAATAAGACATGATCAGATGAAAAGGCAATATTTTCAATAAATAAATATGAGTTGTAAGAAAGCCTGCAGCAGTTAAGGGGCGAGTAATGTAAGAAAGATTGCAGAGGTTGTGAGAAGGGTTGCATGGGTTAAGGGGCAGCGGTTGTAAGGAGGGTTTCATGGGTTAAGTGGCAGGGGTTGTAAGGAGGGTTGCAGTTGTTAACGGGCCAGGGAAAATTCTTGAAATAGCGGCGGCAGGTAACCGCGTGGATAATTAGTAAATATATTGTATATGTACTTTTTTTTATTGTCCTGATGAGCATCGTGGATTAAAATATAGTATCTGAGAACATTATTGTTGAACCATTTCGGTAGTTTCCCCGGTATACTTTGATTTAATTTTGTGGCCATTTGCTGAATCATTTCTAGAGGTTCGTCATCAGAAGTAGAGACGACGATCATGCAGGCGAGGAAATGTTTCGTGAATTCATGATCAGAGGGATATTGAACATTGAGAAATGTATCTCGCCAAGCTTCAAACCAGGGAATCGAGACAGGGATGTTGAGGTCAATCGAGCCGGTGTGAACTGCTGTTGTTCGCTCAGTGAAGGACGAATTGACGGTTTCATTCAGCATTTTTCTAGCTATTGATGGTTCTGGTGGAGTTGCGTTCACATCTCGAACTGATATTTGTAGAGAACGAATTACAACTGCATTTCCCTGTGGATCCTTGAAATGTCCTGCAAATTAATTATTGTTATTTAAAAAACTAGCATCATCAATCGCGCGCTGCGCGTACGTGGAGTTTTTCGGTTTGAAGGGAAAAATAATTTTTAACACAATATATTACGACAAATGTTCTGGATGTAAAATGACATACTTCAGACCAAAAAGACCTCGATGATGTAGAGAAGATCCTTTATTCGATTAGTAATAGTCTAGACAATATTATCTATTGATTAAAGTATCTTCTCTACATCATCGAGGTCTTTTTGCTCTGGAGTATATCATTTTACATCCAGAACATTCTTGAAACATTCTAAATCTTCTAAATATCTTTTGAAATAATTCAAAGTTTATCTATTTTTTTTAATCCTGCAAAATAAAAAAATTGTTTGAAAAAATTGCCTTAAAATCTTATTGATTCAAAACAAAATGTAGATTTTTGAAGATTTTGACCATAAAATTTAGAAGCTTTTCAAGAAAGCTTAAAGACTTCAAGAAAATTAAAAAAACTTTCTCAAGATTCCTGGGAAACATTTGTATGCTTTTTTATTTTGGAAAATTAATTTTAAAAGAATATTTACAAAAATTTCAAAACATTTTAAAAGATTTCCAAAATTGTCGAAATAGAATCTGGAAGACTTGAGGCGCATTTTTTGATTTTGCACGATTTTAGAAAAATAATTACGAAAAATTCGAATCATTTTTTAAAACATTTAGAAATTTAGAAAATTTCAAAAATAATTTGAAATTTGAAAAAATAACAGAAAATCTAAAACAAAATAAAGATTCATGAAGTCGGTTTGAGTCAGTTTAAAAGATATTTAAGAATTTTCAGAAGTTTTGAACAGATAGTGTATTTTATCATTACGTTACTGCCGTGCAAAACATGAAAACACGTAACTTAAGTTTGGAATTTGGCACCTGATTCGCAATTGTTTCTAACATATTTCAGCGGAAAACAATTGTGATTTAGGTGCCAAATCCCAAATGTAAGTTATGGGTTTTCTTGTTTTGCACGGTAGGTTACACTCAGTCGATAATGTCAAATATCGTAGGGCGATGTCATGTGACAGAATCTAAACCATTATTTATATGGAGTGTCGGTGAAATATCGTTTTCAGTGCATAAGTGTTAAGAAAATTGTGCTATCTTTTTGCTTTTCAATTTCATATGACATTTTTTCAACTATTGATTAGTATTTTCTTCATTTGCGATTTCACAATCCGACAGAAAAAAATATAATGTTAGAAAATTTAAGGTTAGGGTAGCGTTAGAACCATGGCTGACATAATCTGCTCGTATGGAACCCTAGGCACCTCAAGCTAAAATTTTGGACATTATATTGCTTTCTGAGAGATTTAAAAATTGTCAATAGACCAAATACCAATTCGCAGTTGCGAAAATAGTTTTTGTACTTGAATAGCAGAAAGTTAGCACAATTTTCTCATCACTTATGGACTGAAAACGATATTTCACCGAAACTCCAAATAAGCAAGGCGTTAGATACCACCTCACGACATCCTTCTACTGTACTTGACGTTATCGACTGAGTGTCACGTAATGATAGAATACTCTATTAAAAATCCTAAAAGATTCGAATTCTGGTCTTTAAATATTATTGGTCAGGGCAAATGAAAGTGACGATGCATATGAACTTAAACAGGTATTAAACTTAAACATTTTAATTTAATTAACTTAATATATATGTCTTGTATCTTCGTATATGAGCGGTCAGGGAAAAATCAGGAAAAAGACAGAGAATTTTGAAAATTATGTTTTGCGGCCACCCTGCTGATAATCTTATGCAGGGATATGCACATGTTGCACTTCCACTTCCATTTCTTCTGAAGAGCTCGAGTGGGGGTAAAGCCCGCCCCCCTTTCTACAGATATTTCGTATCATCGGGACTGGGGTATGTCACTAGAACGAGAGATGACTACGCGACTTTACCACTACTCCACTCTTCAGAAGAAATAGAAGTGAAAGTGCAACATGTGCTTCGATCGGCTTAGTCCAACTTTGATGGGTGGAAAGCAAGGTGGAAAGTTGTTTGTATGATGATTATATTGTCTTGTAAGGAGTCTTCCCCTCAATCAATAGAATTTTTTGCAAATCTTCCTCTGCTCGAATTAGCAATAAAGTGCTGCTTACATTATAACTGAAAAATTGCCAAAATTTTTTTACGTCTTTCAGAACAGCCTTATTTCTCATCCTCTTATTTTCTGGTATTGTCCCTTCAGACTTTAAAAGCTCCTTTGAATGCAAATATTGATATTTGATGAGTTCCTAATTGAAAGAATATTCCTTATCGAATCAAGAACCGGTGTATCACTGAAGACAATATGGGGTCTGGAGAGAAGAAAAAGAGAGCGAGGAATACGAAGCAGCAGAGAGTGACTCACGAACTGGCGTCAAGTAGTAAAATAAGAGGAGGAGTCACCATTAGGCTAATCAGGAGAAAGGAAACCTCCCTTTCGACCAGGGCTAACTAAGTTTCACCCTATCTCTTTATCTCAACATACCCTCGCTTAAAACACCCTCTTAAAATCTAAAGTCGAATAATATCAGGACTGGAATCCGTCCTTTTGTTAATATTTGCGTACTATTTAAACAAATTCTTTATTATTGAATTGTTTCTCATCAAGATGAAAATATTAAGAATGTTTTTCTAGTAATAATTGTGCTTATGACACAAGCATTCTTTAAGTGCGATTTCTTCGCAATACTGTTTTTTTATGTCACAAATTCAAAGTTTAAATATGCTTAGATGAGGCGTGGTAATTAATTCCGAAAGCAAGTAACCTATTGGAGGTCTGTTGAGTTGGCAGATCCAAATTGTCATGTGCAAGTTTTTGTCATTTCAAAGTTTAGTGCTCATTTAGTGCTAATATAGTATCATATCCACGAATTGTGTGCTTTTCAATAAAAAATAAAAAATAGTGGTACCTCTGGCTTAAAGTTAAGCTGGCATGTCCATTAGGCCGATGTTTTACAAATGTGGGACAGGAAGGCGCAATTTACAATGAAACGAGTGCAAATTACAGGGACTTCTTAAAATCACTTTCCCTAATGTGACGCATCAATTGAATTTAGATTTTGGGGGGGGGGGGGGGGGGGGGGGGGGGGGGGGGGGGGGGGGGGGGGGGGGGGG
>JAUMHM010000050.1:11354218-11368357 GCA_032362435.1 Melikaiella ostensackeni | reverse complement strand
TTTCCCCCCCCCCCCCCCCCCACCCCTCCGTAAAGCATGCCCGAAAACCCACCCTCTCAGTAAGAGTCGAGGATCAAGTATTTTGCAGTATATTGGTCTTAATCATTACTTTTGAATAGATTTTTTTTAGCCCCGTCGGGTCACCGTTCGTCCCTAACCTTACGAAAAAGCTTAAAAAGCACTCAAATAATCCATTTTCTGGTTGAAGCATAACTCGTGATGACTGAAACCTTTGGGAAAAAGGGGCCCTCTTGTTTTTGAAGTCGCTAAATCCGAATAAAGTGTTTGTTATACTGAATCAGGTCACCGTTCGTCCCTAACCTCAAAAAATAACTTGAGAACACTGAAGTAATCAATTTTGGGGTTGAGACATGAGCTTTCATTAATTTTTTCTGTGGTATCGTGCTCTTTTATGCTCGAAAGATCTATGAAGAGGCTTTCTCTTACGTTTTATGCCCTTTTCAGCATGCTCTCTTTTCAACGTCCAACAAAAGTCAGCCACTATATTTGTATCCCATCTTCCTTAGGTGACCTAGTAAAATTAAACCATAATCAACACGAAGATCCTCATATTTTTCTGTATTTATATGACATTTGTTAAAAAAATGACAGAAGCTATCAGAATAGAAGGTAAAAAGTGAGGTAAAGGAGAGATACCGAGTTTAGATTCAGTGACTGTATTAACACAAGGCACCCTTTTTCCAAAGATCTTAGTCACCCCGTTTTAAGCTTCAGCACCAAAATTGGTTACTTCAGTGTTTCTAAGTTAGTTTTTGGGGTTATGGACGAACGGTTACCTGTTGGATTATAACAAACGGTGACCTGATGAGGGTAACGGACATCATATTCGGATTCAGCGGCTTCAAAAATATGAAGATACACTTTTTTCTGGAGGTTTCATTCACCAAATCGATTGAACACCGAATCGATTGAACTGAGACCTGATGGGGTTAAACAGACCCCAGATTCGGATTCAGCGACCCCAAAAACAGATTAATATGGTAGTTCAGTTCACCGCACGTGATAATTTTTTGTGTGCCTGTGTTGTTCATTGTTTAACTAATTTTCATTTGTTTAAACAATTATTTTTTCACATTTTATTGCATAGTATCCGCATTCTCATAACGAAATGAACTATTTAGGCAATGTAAAAAGTAAATATGCTCGACTCAATTTGTTGTTAATTGTTCAAATAATTTTTTATTGTTTAAATGTAATTTTTGACAGGAACAAGACAGAAAAATGTAGTTTTTTTTTCAAATTTCTCAACAAACTCCGTCGAACTTTGGTTGTCTTGTATTTATACCATTTACCTATAATCGTGTGAACAATTTTCATTTGTTTAAACAATCTTTTTGACAGAATATAAAAATCTACCCCTTCTCTGAGTAACATAAACTAATTAGTTTAAATCGAAAAATAACACGATCGATGAACTAATTGGTTAATGTCATTCAGAAAAAGTGATAATTTTTGCTGTTTTGTCGAAAAAAAGTGTTTGATCAAATGACAATTGTTTGAACAATTATGGGTAAGTAATGGAAAGTGTCAAGAGGTGCTCATGCAATGTGTTGTAAAATTTGCAAAGAACTACACTTTTTTGCCTTATTCGTGTCAAAACTTATAACTAAACAATAAAAGTTTGTTTAAACAATTAACAACAACTTGCATCGACCATATTAATTTTTTATATTGCCTTCTTGGTTCAAGTTATGAGAATATCGATAATTTGCGATTCTAACAAGTCCCTATAAATTGTACTAGATTCGTTGAAAATTACGCCTTCCAGTTTGATATTTGTAAAACATGGGAGTTTCCTCATGTATTTTCAATGGGAAAATTTATAGGGTGGGCGGTACCTGTTAATATTGTGCAATCGAAAAAAAATACATATTTACTTTCTTCTGGAAGCTCATAAAATTATAAGGTACCGTGAAGAAAATTCAAACTTTGCTTTTTTGGACTATCCAAATTTTTAAAAAAATTTTATTTTATTTTTTATACTGCAAAACAAATAAAAGAATGTAAATATCAGAATTATCAATACAGGATAATTTAGTGTTCAATGAATGCTCTCAAGTTACCATATTGCGAAAAATTTTG
Organism: Melikaiella ostensackeni; assembly: GCA_032362435.1. Taxonomy (NCBI): domain Eukaryota; kingdom Metazoa; phylum Arthropoda; class Insecta; order Hymenoptera; family Cynipidae; genus Melikaiella; species Melikaiella ostensackeni. The sequence continues at coordinate 11,366,254 of JAUMHM010000050.1, read as the reverse complement.
CTATTCAATTTTTAAACAAGTAAGTGATACCGCTGCAGCGGTACTATGGAATAATTTTTTGGAATTTCTGAAAAATATTTATTTTTCAGCTAATCTGGTTTAAAATATCATGCGGCAGGTATTCAGTTGTATATCATTAAGACGAATTAATATTCACTATTTTCATACATAAATTATCTAGTGGCCTGCTTTCCTTGTGATCGTAAGGTGGACGAAAAAAGGCTTTTTTTAGAAGTCAAAACAATCAACAATAGGATTGCCAAAACACATCCTGTATGGTTGTATCTATACCAGGAATAAATTATGGTTAATCTAATTATAAATGTAGTTGTACCAACCGTTCAGAAAAAGTAAGGGTGAATTTAGATAAAGAATAAACCTTGAACCTCCATTTAACGGCGGTCTCGTGTATGGCTTGCAATGCCCGTGAAGCTCTTCCGAAAATCTCTATATCATAAACAGTCAGAGCCGTATGAACCATTTCCAGTAGGAATACATAATATTAATTAACTGTGTTTTGTACAAATTGTAGATTTTTGTTATCGTAAAGGATAGACCTTTTTTAATGATGAAGACTTATTAATGAAAAGAGAATTTTCCGCGTGTATTTAAAAATAAATGCGAATTATGCGTGCGAGTGTTCGAACTGTCCGCTTTGTCGCTACGGTACTGCGTGATTGCTTCAAGGTAGCCGCCCGTCTTTCCCTTTCCCTCGGACTCCCTCGTAAGCGAATGCGAACTGGTAGAATTCTAGGAAGGCAGTAAGTCGAGGGGAAGTATGTCGAGGTCCTAGTGGATATGAATGTTTGAAAGTTGAAGTAAATTAAACAGAGGTCAGTGTTTTTCGCGAGTGTCTTTTGTTTACAAAGCCACCAAGTCCTTCTTGACTTCGCCATTCTAGTGTTTCGCTCGAGTCTTTTGTTTTAAACGGTCGGAAGAAAGTATGTGAATGAGTACATGAAATCATTGAATTTGGCTTGAGTTTTCATGCGAGTATAATATTTTAAGAGCAAAAAGTGGAATTTTTTTCGCGAGTGTTTTTCGCAACCAAGTGTTTCTTGACTTCGATGTTCGAGTTATGTTCATGGGTCTATTATACGTAAACGGGCTAATTAATTTGAAAATGCAAACGAAAATTCGGGAAAAGTTGTTCCTTCTGGATGTTCCACCTCAGAGTGATATATTGGGGAGAAAATTGCCTTCCAAAAAATAGGTGCTAAGTTTCAAGAGTTACCAGATCATTGCTTTGAAAAAAAGTAAACGTGAACATCGTAAAGAAAATTCTGTCTTTATATAGTGGAAGAATTTGCGATTTTGTAGCATCAGCTCAACGTGAAACCGGTCGGCGAGGTGCCATGGTTGGTATAAATAGAAAATTGTTACAGAAAGTACAATGTGCCAGAAAAGAATCAGCTAGTGAGGAATTTCGGCTAAATAAGGAAATAGAGCGTATATTTCCATTGGATAAAGAGATAGTGGAAGATGAACGTGACGCTTGTGAAAATCATGTAGATCTACCTATACCAGAATTAACCATATCCAGTTCAGAGCCGCCACGAAAGAAGCGAGCATGAAAGTCATTGATGAACGCCGAACTTTCCACAGCATTAGACAGGGCTAAACTGAGCGACAGAATGGATACACTAGTAATTGCCAGCATTGTTCGTTTATTGAGTCATGATATATAAGATTATAATATCAACCGATCTTCAATGAAGATGGATCGCCAGCGCATACGAGAAGAAAAAGCTCAAAAACTTGGAGAGCAATTCGAACCTTGTGGAAAGTCAACATTCACTGGGACGGAAAAATGATGTCAGACATTTTTGGCGGAGAAATAGTGGGTAGGCTTCCTGTTTTTGTTTACGGACCTGATCTTTTATGTCATCAGTTATTAGGAGTACCGAAATTACTCTCCGGATCAGGTAAAATACAAGCAGAAGCAATCGACTATTCTTTGCTAGAGTGAAGCTTATTTGCTGAGGTCGAAGAAATGTGTGCTGATAAAACTATCCTCTAATACAGGCCATTTTGGATTTTTCTGACATTTGCCATTTTGTGATTTTTAAAAATTTCGAGTTTTTGACTGTGAAGTTATTTTATGTATCCCATGCAAAATTCTTTTCTCGGTGATAGAATGATTAATATAAAAATTGAAAAAGTTATGGAGATTTTTTGTTTTTGCGTGATTTCTCCAATGTAAATCCTATGGGAAATTGCAAGGCACATGTTTGGTGGGTAAATATTAACCGATTTTGATAAAATTTGGGGTACTATCTTTTTTTGAACATACGACCGAATTCATCCAATGGGACTGAGCGAAAAAAAAAATAAGGATCACCCTAGCGCACATGTATGCCAATGTTGAATGAAGTAGAAACATTGTGAACAACACGGTTTTATCACTGAGTAAGTTTATAGGCTTTTTTTGTTACTGAGTCTATTATAGGATCGTATGTTTGCATAAATTTAAGAATTTTGTTGATAACAATTTATTTATTCAAACAATGGTTCTTAAAAAAAAGGATCGCCTATACTATATGTGCTTGCATGTAGATTTTTATGATAATACTCAAGGTTGGTGTGCAATTAATATATTTGTTTATAAATGTTGTAGAACATTAAAACATTTTGTAATTGTTCTAAAAACGTTTAAAAAAGTCGCCTGGAGATATTTCGGAGACGAATTTGGAGGTATTTTCGATCAGACTGTTAGATTGTTTATAAAGCTTTGCAAATGTCTGAAATCCATAAATGTATGAAACTTCCACGTGTGGAAGAGTCGACTGGGCCAGGCTGGGTTCTGACTAGATTGCCCAATTAATAGTAGGGTCCAAATTGGGAACCCCAATGACTGCATAACTGGGCTACTCTCTGGGTTGTAACGCTTATACCAACGAATGCCCAAATAGGTCAATTTCTTTTCTGCCCAATTAAATAAATCAGATTTAAATCTGAATGAAAATGTTAACTAAAATAAAGAAATAACATTCAGTTGCAAATTTTAAGAGTTCTAAGATATGATGTTTTAAGAGTTCTTAGTTTTAGTATAATTTTCTTGTATAAATGCGTATTGCGTTTAGTGTATCCTTTTATACGCTCCGTGAAAACTCATATCTCTCCGTTCTTTTCCACAGCTGAGCTAAATCTGAAACGATGAGGATTTCCACGTTAATATATGTAAAAAATTTTTTCTTAAATGATGTACATATTATTAAACAGTAAATTGTATCTACCTACTTTTTATTTCTCAGAATATCTGGTTGACACAAAATTACACAAACCAAGCATAAAATGGCGCGTGCAACTGCTGACAGCTGACTGACTATAGAACCGTGGGGGGAAGATGAGTTTGCGGAGTGCGTTTGGTCTGGAGCAGCCAATAGAAGTTCGGCGGGAACTTTAAAATTTTTTAAATATTATATCTTCTTTGTCGGTGTTGACTAAAATATAATGTTTGTGTTTTAGTATTTCTAAATGACTTTCTTACATTTCGATTCATGTTCGAGGTTATTAATTTTAATGTGGAATTATATATTACATGCTTCTACATTCGGAGCATTTGCAAGGTCTGAATCCTGATTGGTATAATTTTCATCCTCGGAACTCCCTGTTCAGGAATTTCTCAAATTTCGTCAGTGTTGACGAACTGAACATGTTCTGAAATAAACAATAATTAAGTACAAGAGAATATACTTTTATAAATTAGAATAAGATACTGTAATAACTATAATTAAATATTTTTCTTAATTAAATTTTGACTTTGTCGTAGTACATATAATAATGATTAAATTTCCAAACTTAACTTTAACTGATTATTTTACAAATTTACCCACAGGTACTCATGACCCGGTACTTCGCTACTAAACACGGTCGCGAAACACGGCAAGTGCCGTGTTTATTTATTATTATTATTATTATTATTATGTAACACATAGTAGAATCTTCATCATTACCTTCCTCTTTTCACAATATCATAAGCTGAAACGTCGCATATGCACTGGCTACCGCGCACTCACATGCTCCCGCACACGCTTCCGCTTCCGCACACGCTTCCGCTCCCGCACATGCACGGGTGGACGCATAAGTTTCTGGGCATAAACCCTGAGCTTCCACACATTATGCAACACGACACCAAAACTTCTACATACTATTACGCAATATCTTTTCCTTAGGAGTATGTGTCATGGAACCTTTTACAATGTCGGTAAATGCTTGTACAGGAATCTATAGAAAACCAGTCTAATTCTTGAGCCATATCACGGAGCGACAACAAGCTTCTGCTTTCTATATTCTAGCTGCAATTTTGTCAATCGGATGAACAAAATTCAGCCTGAACTTCCCTTACTTGTCTAATAAAATATTAATAAATTTGAAAGCATTGAAGTGTTTTTGAAAATTATATCTCTTCATTTAGAGTGTAAATTTTCAAAATAAAAAAAGTGTCCACAGATAGAATTACTAATGTGCTTAATGATGTCATTGAAATGTTAATTTTATGTGATCCGCTGGTATAAAAGAAAAGTACTTACTTCGCGATTATCTTCGAACGGATATTGCGATAAGTAAGTCTAGTTTCATCTCCATTAAAGCTCTGCGTCCGTTGCTTTTTTTATCGTGTCGATATAGAGTTATACGTACTCGAGGATTCAACGAAGAGATGGCTTTTATCACCTCGGGGCGATAGGAATTTTATCCGCCTTAAAGAAGATAAATTTATAGTATAATAATGACGCATTTGCAAATAAAGAGGCGGTTTTAATTTGCGTGCTAGACTGAACACAGACCTATCAAGAACTGAAACGAGTTGGATTGACGGGTTGTGGTTGGAAACTGGAAAAGAGATGCTGCTTTGAATATTGGATATTCAAACCATTCATTACGTACGTCAAATATTGGGACTCTTTTGGTTTCCCACGTGAAAACTGGTTGATTTAGTTATATACCACGGTTCCGACATTTGTCGCTCATCTGATCATTATTTCTGTTTGTTGTTAAAATTTTACTACCATTATTTTTAATAGGTTCAACTTAGAATTAAAATAAAATTACTTTTTTATTTTATGAGGTTCTCTAGAGTGCCTTTCAAAAATAATCTTTTCCACAAATTTTTAACCCAATTGCTCACTATAACATTTAGGTTCTACTTATCGACCCTTATTTATTTCATTTTGGGGATATGTGGAATTTTTTTTCAATGTATAATTTAACTTGGAAGTTTCCTTTTGCCTTTCATAATTTCAATGCAAAGTGATGAAATGCATGTCGGTCTCATCTTATAATAAAGTTTCTGATTGAAAAATTTCTTTTCTGCTGACTTTTTTCAAAATGGATGACATTGATAGTCTGTTTCTACTTATAGAGATGCCTTGCTGTTTACTATCGTCAATATTTTTTAATTTTCGTTCAAAAATTCGTTATAAAATTATTATTATGATAATTACTGGAATTTAAATTTATATTTTAATATAATTTCAATAACTTTGAACTGAATAATGAAATTGGTAGAAAGAAGATCAATATCATCGTTACTTTGATTTTTGAACCTGTGTGTGGATATCATATATTTATTTTATTCAAAACTTCTTAAATTTTAAAACTTTTCGAATTGATGGTAGTTTTAGAAATTGAAACTTTCGAATTGAAAATCATTCGGAATGAGAAATTGCGAGATATATAACCATTTGAGTGATATGAAGCATTTCTATTTAAAGGCGCTACAGACGAGACGTGACATCAATTATGGACGAAGTTGTAGGAGTAAAATGACCAAAGGTGAGATTAATAATTTATTACCCATGGGTGACTGCCAAAAAGTTGTTTACTTCAAGTTCCAGTCCTTTTCTATTTTTTCTTTGAATAACACATTTTTTTATGAAACTATCATAGTAAAGTATTTATATCAGAGCACATTTTGTTAAAGTTAAAAATTTTGAGACAAATTGGTTCAGAAATTATAAATAAAAAAGTTCGCAAAATGTCTTGTCACGCATCTGTCCCAAACTATAAATTGAACATGAAAAATTTTTGAATAATATTAACACTAGTTTTTATATATTTGAGATTCACAGATATCAAGTACACAAGTCTTTTGTCTGGTCACGCTGCATTGCTATGCTTGGATAACACTCGAAGATAATTATTGGAAATATTCATACTATAAAATGGTCTTAAATTGTCAATCGACCTATCAACGTTGGTTCCAAATAACAGTATATTTTTGTACCCTCTTGGGTTACCATTAATTGAAAAAATATATTTCAGGTGGTTTGAAAATTTTGTGGTTTTCGAAAATATCATCGTCTAAAATATCCTACATTTTGGCAATCACCCTTATGTATTTAAATTTAGTCGTCTTCGCATTAGACATTTTTAAACGTCTTAATGCTTTTGGATATCTTCTATCGTTGAAATCAGATTTTCAACAAATAAAAGGGTTGTAATAAGAATAAATGATAAAAATAAAAATCTCGATGAATACAACCGTTTGAACTCGAAAAAACTCTTCGGAAATGAATAAATTGTTTAACTTCCAATTTAAAATATTTTAAATGTAATAGATTTTTTGTGATCGGCATGAATGATTGATTTGCATACATCGTTTGTCAGTATCGTAATTACGATGATTTCCATAAAAGGGGACACTGATTCTGCTGAACATTTGATTGATTATTTCACTGATGAATCAATAGAATCACAGTCTATGACAACTGTCGAACAAACCCATAAGACTCATCGATATACTGATTGCACTAAATTGAACCTAGAGTTCAATTAATAGATCTGCCATAGATTGTGGTCTGCTTCTTTTAGTATATCGTACTTTAAATTTCCACAAAATACTTCATTGAATTTTTTTGGTGAGCTAGCTTTATTTGCACTCCACTAACAGCATCATTAAATGCAGTTTGGATGAAAAATGCAATTCAATTTGTACACTGTTTTTCCCAATTTTCAAAAAAGAAAATCTCAACCTCAATTTTTGTATGAGTTTGATTTTCATGGCTATATTTTTGGAATCAGGATGGGTCAATGAACAAAGATTTAGAAATTAAAAAGAGTCTAGATTTTTTTTTCTAAGCGGTCTTTAAAAAGGAGACTTTTTCCTATAAAAAAGCGAATGAAGAATTCTGCACTTAACTTCTAGATATACTGCTTCATCGATTACTATATATATATTTATTTTATTCAAAACTTCTTAAATTTTAAAACTTTTTGAATTGATGGTAGTTTTCGAATCAGGATGGGTCAATGAACAAAGATTTAGAAATTAAAAAGAGTCTAGATTTTTTTTTTGATGATCAATTACTTGATCGATTACTAGAAGTGTTTTGTTTTCATATAACATCCTATACCATGAGCTGCGGCAATTGTTTCAAAACAGCTTATACCAATGCTGTCTATGACAGCCAGGGAAATTACTTTGATTCAAAGTTAGCCAATTTAATTAAAATTGTGTATCAGAAACGTAGTATATATTTTGATTACAAAAATATTTCTCAAATAATTTAATAAATGGAAAAATTTAATGGAAAACGCAATTTTCACGTATATTGTTAGCAGTTAACATTGCGATTTCATTTTTTATACTTCAGTCGATGGCAAGTGGACAAACGCTATAAAAGTGTGGAAGCACTAAAAAAGCGATTTTACGATTTTCCTGCTTGGTTATAGGCCATGCGATAGTATAGGAGGATAATGAAGTTATTACACTTGAAATCGATATTAGTTTCGTGAAGTCCCGTAAGTGAATTGTCGAGTATCCTCGAAAGACCATAGACATATGATCAAGGTGCTATCATTGAGTTACCTTCCATGATGATTTTAACTAATTATCACCGGAAAAATAACCTTCTCTTTATTTGTTCATGCTCTCTCCTTTTTTATAGGTTTGAGTATTTATCTGTTTGGTTGTGTGGTATACTTCCTTCTTCTCCCACCTATCTTTCCATCTCCTTTCTAAGAACTTCCGAGTCAATTTTATATCTCAGTGGGAAAATAATTTCATTTTCCCATAAAATTTATTCATTCTGTTCGTAGAAAATGCATTGTTGACTTTTTATATTTAAAAATATAGAAAACCGTTGAAAGTATTATTTCAAAAATTTTCTTAGAATTGTTTTCAAGTAGACTGAAGATCATGTTCGATTGCTGTCCAATTTCCTCCTGAAATTATGAGGCACTTTGCGAAAGCACCACATGACAGGCGATAAAAGGTTCGTCGTGATGGTAAGAAAATTGAGATTCAATGTGCAGGACACGCGGAGAATTTCTTGAGAAGCCATTTTCACGTATGTGTCCAAGTCATTGGTATCATCTTTCACATATACTAAATGGTCTTTTCTCAAAACGGAAAAGTCGAATGGATGATAGGAAAATAGGGAAAAACAAAATGGGAAGAACACACCCCATTCGAGAGTAAAAGAATCCACATTTTTCATGGTTTAAATATAATCCATCTTTTAGAAAATGAATTGAATGATTTTGAGCATTCCTTTTTTCATACGTTCTTTTTCAGGGAAACTGTTCTATAGAATAAAACTATAGGATCACTTCTTCGTGATTTGTTACAAAAACTATGACTAAAAAATTAGTAAGAGTGGACGTGCCCCTACAAAAAAGGATTTCGTAGTTCATTCAATGTTGTATCTTAAATGTTTAAGTCTTCCCCTCCCCTGCCTTCCATTTTCTCCCCCTCACTTTCTCATTACCATTTACCTTCCCTCATTTTCCCTTCATTTTCCCTCCCTAACCCTCTTTTTCCTTCACTTCTTTTCGTGTTCCCTACTCTCATTACCCCTCCTAATTCTCACTCACCACCCTCCCCCTCACTTCCCCTTACCCTCATTCGCACCCCCTTCCCTCATTTTCCTTCAATTTCATTCACCTCCTCCTCATTTCCTAACACTTACCCTAGTGCCCTCTCCCATTATTATCCCTTCCCTCGCTACCCTCCCATGTACCTTATATTCCCGTACGCTAAACTCACAGGAGAGTAATCGGGCACTTTGCGCAAAATTCTCAGACACAGAGTGCGGAAATACCATATTCTCGCACGCTAATCTCACAGTAGAGGAATCTGGCGCTTCACGCGCACTTTACAGACACGAAATGTCGCCATTTCCATACGTATGTAGCAAAAAAAAATTGTGTGCTTGAAGGGAGTATTTTGTAACAGAGAGAAAAAGTGTAATATTATATAACCTATATTCTCGCACGCTAATCTCACAGTAGAGGAATCTAGCACCTTACGCGCACTTTACAGACATGGGATGTCACCATTTTCATGCATCTATTGCAAAAAATAATTCTTCGTCTTTGAAGGGGGCATTTTGTGACAGAGAGAAAAAGTATAATACTATATACAATGTTGTTTGAATGTCTGCTAAAGTTTCGGAAGCCTGAGATTTTACTGATTATATATGTATAATCATATAATGCTAATCTGTAGTTAAGATGAGGTAATATATCATCCCTGATAAGTTTGTATGGTGTCAGAAGTTCTCAAGTTCACAGTTTATACAGCGATAGGTAATGGATCTCTACTTTATTATATAAGCTGCAAAGAAATGTAAATTTGTTCATGGATTTCATCTCAACCCAAGGGAAGGCTGCTATCGTCTTTTACATGAATGTCGTTCAGCTGGAGACTTTTACAGAGCATAACGATAAGAATTCTTGGTCTTCTCCACCGTTCGGAAGCTCCACCATTTCCAACCCCAGTGATCCTTCCCACTCATCTTCTCTTCAGGGACGTATTTACCAGGACTTCTTACTTAATTTAAGCAGATAATTTCAATCAACCATTATTACCAAAATAATTCAAATAAACTAATTGAATTCTGTCATATAGAATAATGAAATTAATGCAAAATGTTCTAGAACCTGAATTTCCAGAAAACTACCTACCGACCTCATCAAATGTCTTTATATTTCTTCCTACCTTCCGTTGATTGGTAATCGATATCAATCAGTGGAATTAACGATAGTCGATTGCCAAGTGAAAAGCCCCTCAAATGACGTTTAAATTACAAAATTAATTCCAAGAAATGGGTGCTTAGCGTATCGTTTCTAGTAAATTCATTTCAAGGAATTGAAATTCGAACTCAACCGCAAGAAGGGAATTCCGGCTTTGCTTAGTTTGCGTGTGACACTTCTGAGTCTCCCTGGAAATACGTTTCCTTTACATAGGGTGAGAATGGGAGTTCACAGAGGTGATAGAACCGTTTTGAAAACCCCATCCTCCGAATCCTTTGATGTATTCTCGATACGTCACTGATTCAGCACCAAACATTTCACCTTCAATCGTGCTTGCGGAGAGAACTTGCCCGGCGGATAAGGAACGTGGAATACACACTTTGCCTCGGGCGACCATTATCTTCTCCCGCACAACGATATTATTGATTCAAGGTTTTGCGAATAATCCACAGGATTCCTAATATTGCATCGAGCACTTGACGTTATGAGGTTTCAGTGGAAACACTCAAAAGTCCATTCAATTGAATTGCAATCGTGAAAAGCCATGAAATGGAGGAAATACTTCTGAGAAGATCACCCAAGAATATTGACTTGACACTTAGCCTAGAGGTCTCTTTTGCATCACAGTTGAAAGTCCCAAGAGGATTTTTGGCACAGATCACTATTAATTGAGGTACTAGTAGTTTTCAAGACATTGAATTGGTTAAATGGATAAGACATATTATTTCGCGTAGGCTTCTGGTCACTGAATCCGAATATGAATTCGAAATTCTTTCATGATGTCAGGTTTTTCAAGCAAATTGAGGTCGGAAGTGTGAAAAATGCGTTCTCGGATCTTTTTGACCACGATTTGCTCAAAACCTGACATGCCAGAAACGTCCGTATGAACTTAAATTGAAACTGAGATCTTGTAATTTAAAGTGGATATCATAAAAAAATTAACTGTCACCTATCCTGAGCTGTAACCGATGTTCGCTGCGCGCGCGCTTTCTACTTATCGTACGCCGCCCAGGGACTGCGACCGGTAAACTGAAAGAAGCGGCCTCAAGAGGCGTCCAAGCAAAACATTTATTCAACTTTAATTTTTTCATCTTTATGATGAAAAAACCACGCGTCCTAGTTTTTAGCATTTTGGATGGCACACGCCCTCCCCCACCACTCACGCCGAACCCCTCATATAACGGCAAAAAATACCACGTGTCCTAGTGTTGGGCATTTTGAATGGCCCACACCACCTACTACCACTCACGCTGAACACCTTTCCCAACGCCCAAAAATACCACGTGTCCTAGTATTGGAAGTTTAAAGTGGCCCACAAACCTTCCCACCTCCCACGCCGAACCTCTTTTCCAACGCCAAAAAATACCACGCGTACTAGTGCTGGGCATTTGAAATGGCCAACACGTCCTGCCACTACTCACGCTGAACACCTTTTTCAACGAACAAAAATACCACGTGTCCTAGTGTTGGGCGTTGTAAATGGCCTACAACCCTTCCCCCCACTCACGCCGAGTCGTTTTTAGCGCACAAAAAACCACGCCTCCGAGTGCTGGGCAAATCAAATAGCCCACCCTCCCTGCCACTACTCATGCTGAAAAACACCTTCCAACGCCCAAAAAAAACCAAATGTCCTAGTGTTGGGCCCTTAAAATGGCCCACAACACTTATCACCACTCACACTGCACCCCTTATCCAACGCCAAGAAATTACACGCTTCCCAGTGTTAGGCAATTCAAATAGCCTACACTCTCTGCCACTACTCACGCTGAACACCATTTCCAATGCCCAAAAATACCTCGTATCCTTGTATTGGGCATTTCAAATGGCCCAAAATCCTTCCCACTACTCACGTCGAACCCTTTCCCAGGCGCACAAAAAATCACGCATCATAGTGTTGGGCATTTTAAATGAACCACGCTTCCTTCCACCAATCACGCCAAACCCATTTTTCAACGCCCAAAAATACCACGCGTCCTAGTGTTGGGTATTTTGAATGGCTCACGCCTCCTGCTACTACTCACGCTGAACACCTTTTCCAACGCCCAAAAATACCACGCG
>JAUMHM010000050.1:11331546-11345441 GCA_032362435.1 Melikaiella ostensackeni | reverse complement strand
CCACGCGTCCTAGTGTTGGGTATTTTGAATGGCTCACGCCTCCTGCCACTGCTCACGCTGAACACCTTTTCCAACGCTCAAAAATACCACGTGTCCTTGTGTTGGGTGTTTCAAATGGCTCACACCCCTCCCCGTCACTCACGCCGAACCCTCTTCCCAGCGCACAAAAAAGGACGCATCCCAGTGTTGGGCATTTTGAATGAGCCACGCTTCCTCCCACTTCTCAAGCCAAACCCTTTTCCCAGCACACAAAAAAACTACGCATCTTAGTGTTGAGCTTTTCAAATGACCCACTCTTCCTCCCACCACTCACGTCAAACCCCTTCTCCAACGCCCAAAAAAACTACGCGTTCTAGTTTTGAGGATCTCAAATGGCCAAATCCCCTCCCACTACTCATGCTGGCCCACACCACCTACCACCGCTCAAGCTGAACACCTTTTCCAACGCCCAACAATACCATGTGTCACAGTGTTGGAAGTTTTAAATGGCCCACAACCCTTCCCACCACTCACGCCGAACCCCTTATCCAACGCCAAAATATAACACGCTTCCTAGTGTTAGGCAATTTGAATAGGCTACACTTCCTGCCACTGCTCACGCTAAACACCATTTCCAACGCTCAAAAATAAACACGCGTTTTAGTTTCGGGCATATTAAATGGCCCACACTCCCTCCTACTACCCATGCTGAACTCCTTTTTCAACGCCCAAAAATAACATGTATCCCAGTTTTGAGCATTTTAAATGACACACACTTCCTGCCGCCACTCACGCCAACTATTTTTTCAATGTCCAAGAAAAACCACGCATCCTAGTGTTGGGCATCTTAAATCGGGCCACCCCTTTTCAGAGCCCCAAAAAACAACGCGTCTTAGTATTGGGCATATTGAATGGCCCACATCCCCCCCCCACTCACGCCGAAACCCGTTTCCAACGCCCAAAAAAAAATACGTGTCCTGGTTGTAGACATATAAAATGACCCACACCCCCTCCCACCTCTCACATTGAACCCTTTTTATAACGAGTAAAAATACCACGCGTCCTAGTGTTGGGCATTTCAAGTGGCCAACACCCCCTCCCTCCACTCACGCCAAACTTCTTTTCGAACACTTAAAAAAAATCACGCGTCCTAGTGGTGGTCATTTTAAATCAGAGAACCTAGAATAGAGGGAAGTCTTAATTGGTCGCACAACATCAACTAACAATGGGAGTTTAAAATGCCTAACACTAGGACGCGTGGTTTTTTTAGGACTTCTGCAAAAGGGGCTCAGCGTGAGTGGCGAAAGGGGCTGCTGGCTACGTCCCTCTCATTCTTCAGAATATTTAACAACTGATTTCTCTTTCCTTCTCAAGGTTCATCTCTTAAAATTAATTAAAATTTCACAAAATATAATAGATATATAAAAATTGAAAATCTGAAAATTCATTTTTGTCATTTTAATTGGTAAATATAATTTTAGAAGAATTGTATGAATGGAAGAAATATGTATTCCCATGATATCTCAAACTTTGTTGTACATTATCATTCAAAATGAATATTTTCCAAAATATAAAAAAACTAATTCAAAAAAAGTAAAATGAATTCACAACATGATTTATATTGATTTGCGCCAAAAATCCTTTTGTGACTTTTGACTGGGACTCAGAAGGAACCCTTAGGCCAAGTGTCAAGTCAATATACTTGGGTGACCTTTTCGGAAGTATACCAGAAATGGAAAAGTGTGAAAAAAAAATTAAAGATTCTAATACAAACTTTTCATTGTTCCACCACTAAAGAAAAAAATGGAATGGTCTCCCTTCGATACGTCGATTCGCAAAACGAAAGTCAATATTTTGGGCTAGAATTCTTGGATAATATGTAACGATTCTCTATAATTTCATATTGATATCAACGCTCAAAATTTAATTGAAGAACTCATACTCTTTCTTTGCAGAACATGTTCCATTTGAATTTCGAAATAATTCAGCCCATGCAAATATTTTTCAAAGGAATGTAATTAGCATAATGAAGGTATGAAAAATTTCGAAAAAGAGTCCAGAGTATGAAATTCAAATGAAAAATGCAATAAACTTTTCTACAGAGGGAAGGAAAAAAATGTTTTATCGGATATTATATATGAGAAGGGACGAAATGAATTTCCGACTGCCCAGCCCTGGTAAATTAATTCAGTAATTAATTGCAGTCCGATGTTTGTCGCTATTTCGTCAGTTTTTTTTATCAAAGGGACAGTTCCCGTACAAAGAGTTAGAAAACAAGTTTTTCTGCCTCGGCTGGTTTAACGTTTCAAATCTAAAGAAGTGCTCTTTCTTGTAGACGAAACAGCAGTCCATATAAATACTACTCCATTTGTTGGAAACAAACGGAGCAATAGTGCATAAGTCACAGTTTTTCGTGTTTCACCCTCAGCATATACAAACTAGCAAAAGAAGTCGGTCAATTGAGAAAAGTGAGATGCACACTTATTTCAACAGACTATTTTTAGCGAATTTTTCATTTCCAGACTTGTCTAGACGCCAATCTTGTGATCTATTTATTTGAAGAGGGCAGTTTGAAGGGTATAATTCAACTTTATTTTAGAAGAGCACGTCAATTCCATTTCTTGTTAGGTAGGTTAAAGCAGATAGGATTTTTAAGTTACTCAAAAATATGTAAGTATAATTTTTTATTGATTTTGAAAAACATTTCATAGCGTGTGGGAAGCATTGCGTATAGAATTAAAAATATAAGTATGAAACAAAATCGCTATGATACTATCTCAGAACTTAACAATTTCTAACCCTCTAAATGAAATACCAAATGTTGACCAAATGTCAGTAGGTAAAAAATGTTGAGGAGTGTTTAGAACATTCGAACACTATTTTGGACATTGCGGTCAAAAAACGTCATTAGAGCCTTCTAAAAAACGTTCTATGTCAGGCAAAATAACGTTTTGAGACCATTATTCAACCTGACATAGCACGTCTTAAGAAAGTTATAATGAATTTTCTTGACATTCGTGCCCACCGGGATATAGAGTATAAAATTTTCAAATCGGAACATTTTAAAATTAAAAATATTTGAATTTTTTCATTTTTTTCGTAAAATATCAATTTTGATGGCCTTAAATTGAAGAAGTGTAAAACCTCGTAGGCTGCTAATTGATAATTTACATTTAATATCAAAAAGATCAATCTCAAATGTTTTCATTTTTGAAATGTAACATTTTTGAAGCGACATTTAGATTCTGTCGAATTCCTAATTCCATAAATTCAAGTTGTTTAATTTTGAAAGCATGAATTTGGAAACGGTAATTTATGAGTTGAAAAAACCTTGAAAATAAAATTGCAAATGTAATTGATACATGCAATTTCTTCTTGTCCGATTACAAGCACAAAAAATGTCAGATTTTTAATTTTCAACAAATATCAAATTTATTAATTTCCGGTTGTGAATGCGCTTATTCTGAGCACTCAAATCATTGATCTTTACAGGCTTGGAAATAAAAAAATTTCAATTTGATGGCTTTCAGTTGAACAAAAAAAGTAAATCTTGAAACATTTAAAAGTAGAATTGTCTTAAAAGTTTTAAAATTTTAATTTTTGAACTAGTCGATTCTAAAGTTGTTGAACTGAAATAAAATAACTTTACAATCTGGAAGTGTTCATGCTAGTAATTTTGCCATTGCTTAATTTTCGAAGCCTCTACCTGAATTCATTTGATGTTAAATGTTCACGATGTAAAATGATGTAATCACTAAAGCTTTTATTTGAAAATTATTGCACAACTTTGAAGCCTTTCCATATAAAAACCGTGAAGATTTCCATGGATTCAAATTTGGAAAGTAGCGTAGGAATAAACTCACAAAGCATAAGTCTATTATTATATTTAAATGCATACTTATTTGCAGCACTGTCCAGAAGTATGAGGACACCTACAAAACTAGCGATTAACAACTAGTTCTAACTTCTCGCAGGATCCATCCAGAACAGAGTGAGATAGAATAATTTGATAATTACGAAGGAAGCGTTGTGAATGTTATTAAACTTCACGTAAAATGAGCAAAATTTGAAGTTCCTTGATGAACAGAGGTTGAGTTATTAAGTGAGAAAGGCCGGTCTAATTCCTGATTTTTGCTAATTTCCATAATCCGAATTCAACTCCTGTAGAATCTAAGAAAATTATGGTAAGAACCGAAAGGCTTGCTAAATAATCCTCAAGATCTCTTTTTCAAAATAAGTCAAAAAAACTGCCAAAATGTTGATTGGTTCTCGAATTATCATAATGAATGTAGAGACGTGCGCAAAAAAAAAGTCGCTCGGACGAGCGGCGACTGCAGGCTTCTGTCTATTTTCCGTGCAACTCAGACCCTATATAACAAAAATACTTCAAATAGTGCAAATTTGACGTGGAATTCAATAAGCGTTTCAACGCATTCTCACAAATTATTTTATCTTATTTTGTTCCGGAGATATCCTGCGAGAAGTGAGTGCATGTTTTCAATCGATAGTCTTGTAGGTGTCCTCATACTTTTGGACGGTACTGTATATTGTGTTTAAAGGACTAATATTACATCCAAAATATTTTAATATAAAGTATTTTTTCCCACTCACCACTTACACGCTGAACTAAGTTTTTTTTTAATAGACTCAAAGAACTTAGATTTTAGGGGTTCGCAGCCCCGGGCGGAACCCTTATTGTTCCGGTCGGGTGTCCTTCCATCGTACTTTCTTCCCGGGATAGGAGGAGGAGTGGAGAGAGGAATGAGGAGGGGATAAAAGGGGAGAGAAAGAAAGAAAGGAAAAAGAAGATAGGGGATGGCAAATGAGGGAAAATGGGGGGAGTGAGGGGATTATGAGGGGAGGGGAAGTGATAGGAAGTGAAAAGAAGTAGAGGGAGGGGAAGTGAAGATGGGAAAGTGTGGGATGGTAGGGAATATTCGAGAAGGGAGGGGGAATAAGAAGTGTTAAGGAAACTCATAAATTGAAAGATCGGGAGGGGACGGGAGATTATTGACCGTTGCTAAAGGGATATCAAAAAAAGAAAACTGTATCAGAGAAAATTTTATTTTTTATCCCAATTCTACATAGGATAGGATACGATAGGATGGGATGGCAAAGAATACGTTAAAAGAGAAGATCAGAAAGAGGGGTAGTGGGAGGGCAGTGAAAAGGTTTGAGCGACCTTATTAACAATTTAATAGACTGTGCAATCCTTTTGTGTAGGCGCCTCCTGCCTAATTTGACTTGTTTTTGGCAGTAGTGTGGAATAAAACACAATGGAGATGCAAAATAGTGAATGGTTAATGGTATAATTAACTCAGCAATGTCGGATCTCCTGAGAAACGTTATACTTAATGCATCTGCTTCATTCCTCTGGATCGACGTTTCACGTCGTGTTAATATGCAAGCTCTGACACTTGGCCGCAGGAAACGAGGGAAAATTATTTGAACTCTAGCCAGAAAATTCAGATAGATAAGGACGCCTATCGGTCATATGGATTTTGGCAAAAACTTATCAATGCCACGGTTCCCTGGTGGGCGCTAACCGATTTCAAAATTATACAAATTACAGTTAGATTAGCATCGACCAGAACAGGAGCAGTGCGGTGGCAGTAACTGGCAGACGAGGAAGGCAAGGGTCGAAAGGATGGGTATAGACACCGTTTGGAGATGAATGGCCCGTGGCCGCTAAAATTGGAAACTCTCCGAATTTATGGTCGTAAAGTGTGTACGGTAGGCATGATCTCATCATTCCATCTAGCCTATATAAGCTCCATCGCTGGCATCCACTCTGCAGTTACTGAAGCTTACGCGTTATCAAGGACCCTTCGTAAACGGCAGAATATCGTTTTCTCATTTCAGACTTAGGTTGATGACATAGATTGACTATAGTTCTATTTTCAACGAGAGTTAGATTTTATAGAGCTGCTATATTGTGTCGAAGAAATTATTTAATTCCAGATTTACTCAAAGATTTGGTTGTAGTTCCGAATAGCTTTTTCTTCCGATTTTTTCAAGACTCAGTGTATTTATGTACTTTGACGCGCTGATTACGAAAATCATAGTCAAAATTAGCGCAAATTTTATTTTCATGGTGATAACTATAGCAAACCCATGAAAGTTATGGTTTTTTGAATTGATCTCGGTAAATTCTGTAAATTTCGAAGAAGTTGTCTGACAAAAATTATAGATCCATTCAAAATATACATTTCTTATTTCCAATGTTTTTCTTTAAGGAGCATCAGTTTCTGAGAAAATCGCTATTGAAATTTAGTACGTGTAAAAGGTTTGAGTGCAGTGAGTGATAGGCCTTTCTTCATCATCCGCGCTAACGTTACTTCAGGAGCAGTTGGTTACGTGCTTTTATTATTTTCAGGTCGAATGGAGTGAAGCGTATCAGGGTCACAACATTTTTAGTTTGAGTCTCATTTTTTAAGATCAAGAAAAGATACTTCAGTGGTTACGGGATATTGAATTGATTCCGACGAAATGATTCTGTTGTAAGCATAAGAAGAGAATAGCTCTCAGCGAATCAAAATTAACCTGCGGTGAGTTTTCCTGTCAGAAAAAGGGAAAATATTTTCACACTCATACTGTTGCGAAAAAAAAAAAGGTGGGCATGCTTGCTCTTGATGAGAATATTGAACAGGAAGGTCGCATTGGTGGTGTCGGTGAAGTCGTCGAAATTGACGAATGAAAGATCGGGCGTCGGAAATATGAAAGAGGACGTGTGGTGGAGGGTTCATTAATTTTCGGCAAGATCCAGAGGGAACATGCCTCTCAGTATCGGTTAGAAATATGTCCCGACAATTAAATATATAAAGATACTTTGATTGCTCTGATTAAAAAAACATGTAGCTGAGGGAACAGAGATCCACACTGATTGCTAGAAAGGCTACACGAACTTGGCAGAACGCGGTTATGTTCATAAGACTGCGAATCATTCCGAGGAATTTGTAAATAGCGAGACCCAAGCCCAAATCCAAGACATTGAGTCCTCCTGGAGATGGATGCGAAGATTCCTCTCACGAGAAGTGCGGAAGAGCAACCTTGCAGACCATCTTTTCGAATTTTTATGGCGACGACGGGTTTGAAAATTGAGAGCAAATCCTTTCACGCAATTAGTTGCTAACATTACAAATTTCTATCCTGGTGGCAGAAATTGGATATATTTTTATGGGGCGTTTAGCTCTTTTGTTTCTCTTTCATTTTCTTCACCTCTTGAGGCACTCTGGCCCCTTTTTCAGTTACTTAGGATATGCAGCATCCCGGTTCGCCAGAGTCGAGGGGAATCACGATAGTGAAGCGCATCGGATTGTGAGAGGCGAGGGGACTCACGATAATAAAGCGCACCGATTCGTGAGAGGCGAGGGGACTCACGATAATGACGCACCGCGGTTTCTGAGAGGCGAGGGACTCACGATAATAAAGCGCCCCGGTTTGCGAGAGGCGAGAGGACTCACGATAATGAAGCACCCCGATTTGTGAGAGGCGAGGGAATTCACGATAATGACGCACCCCGGTTTGTGAGAGGCGAGGGGGACTCACGATGATAAAGCACCCTGATTTGAGAGAGGCGAGGGGACTCATGATGATAAAGCACCCCGATTTGTGAGTGGCGAGGGGACTCAAAATAATGAGGCACCCCGGTTTGTGAGAGGCAAGGGGATCCACGATACTAAAGCTCCCCGATTTGTGATAGGCGATGGGACTCACAATGTAAAAGCACCCTGGAGTTGCTAGACTTCAAGTGGATTTGAATTAAATCCAAGTTGTATTGAACTGACTTCAAACTGAATTTAATTGAATTCATGTTAAACTGAATCCACGTTAAGTTGAACTAAATTCATACAGATTCGAAGTGATCTCAAGATATGAATGAAAATGTGCGAGTGTGTTTTCGTCGAGTTTCAGTCGGCTTAAGGCACGCGGCCGTACAACATCCGCTTAAGCCGATTTAAACTCGACGCCGACACGCTTGGACATTTTTAGTCATATCTTGAGAACGCACAAAGGATTTATAAGTTTCATAGGTTCAAATTGAAGACATGATTCCAAATATTACGTCTTATGAATTTCTGATTTTCTACAGCAATTCTCCTAGGTCATGACACGAGTTGAAATCGAGGTATAAAATTTGAGAAATTATTACATTTTTTCAAAAACACCATAGATCCTTTTCAAAAAGTAATGAATATCTTTATTACGGGTCATTCGACGCAAAAGCTTTATAGGCTTTCTAACCATTCTTTGGAAAAACATCCAGCCTTATTTCCGGTCGAGTTATCCGTGTCTCAAAGTCATCAGTGATTGTGAGTGTTGCTCGCGCTAGCCATCACAGGAAACAGTGGGACCATTTTTATTGCTGCTCATTTGTTAGGTTCTCGAAATAAGGTTTTTTTTCTCAGAATGAGAATACTTCAAGTGTAAAACTGTAACGTGAACATAGCTGCATTATTATTCCCCGTGTCTCATTTTTGTTGCAACTTAAAACAACACCGAATCGGCATACTTTTGTGGATCCGCGTTTTTCTGTGTTGTAGATAATTTTGGGCGGTAGCGTACGTCTGATTTATGTATATGAATTAAAGAAAATTCAATAATTGAAATAGAAGAAGGTTTTTTCTGAATTATGTCATATACGTTTTCCTAATATGCAGCAAATTATATTATATATAGCGCTTACATAAGGAGGCGGGGGGACGTATATTTCGAAATTCGTAACTGGAAAAAACTATGCAAAGGGTGGAGAGGGTTCAAATTTTTCGAAAATTTGTGATGCGTAGTTCTGAAGGGGTCCTTCGATTCACAGCAGAAGGTCACTCATTAATTTTGATCTAAAAGTGATTAATACAAAATTAAACTGTTTGAAAATCTGAAATGTGAGCAAGTAATACGAATTTAACTGAAAATCATTCAAATAAATATTGTCTAAGCAGGAAGGTTCATAAATATTAACTGTTAAATACGAAAAACTAAAATTAAGATGTTGAGCCAATGAGATACATTCTATAAAATTCAGAATACTCAAATTTGACAACAACATTATTGCAAAATGAACATTTTAAATGCGAGCAAATGGGATCAATATGAAAGTACACACGCGATTGGCCAATGGATAGAACTAAACATAATTTAATAAGCGAGAATTAGTATTATGATTCACTAAAGATGAAAAATCGAATCGGCGAAGTGATGACAATCACGACCAAGACGCCACGCTGCAAATCAATATCAAACAGATGACGCTAAAATTTTTTATACCAATTTTGAAAGCCTCCAAATATGTAAGTTTTTATGTATCAAAGCATTGACATCAAAATTGCTTTCATTTGGTCAATATTTAAGCTTTTCTTCATTCAAATTGATAGATTTTACTTATTTTACTATAGTGAATAGTAATTTATGAAGACCATCCAAATTAAAAGCCTTCCAATATAACAGAAGTCAACTTCGATTCCTTTTATTTTTCAAACTTCTGTATGTGAATGTCTCCAAAATAAAATTATATATTTATTTAGTACAAAGAATACCGCTCATCACTGATTTGAGTTAAAATAATTTCGCAACTTATTTTCAATTAAAATCTACATAGGTGGAGGAAGGGTGTATCTGAAATGAACTTTTTTTGAGAAGTTGTAATTCCAAGCGCTAATATAGTTCCTCTTGCATAAAAAATAATCTGTACAAAACTTGAGCCCGATCAGAAAATTTTGTACGGTGGTCCAAGAACCTTGAAGGAGAGCTTTTTCGTACTTAAATCTACTATTTAGCTTCGATTTAGTATCAATACAAAATTCTATGTTCCGAGTGGTAATAAACCTACATATAATCACTTCCCATCGTTATTTTTTTCCTTAAAATTTAGAATGAAAATTCTCAATCATTTTTCATGCAAAGGAACTATATTGGCCCTTGGTATTACAACTTATCAAAAAAAGCTCATTTCGGGCTCACCCTAGTGGTAAGTCTCATTCCAACAAGTCATGTCCCTTTTATTTGTGAAACATTTCCTTTTTGCTCGAAATGTGCTTTAGATTTTTCCTGTGAAATATGTTATTTGTCCTTCATGGAATAAGCAAATCATCAATTTCACTGAAAAACTATTCAGCGTTTCAGATATAAAAGTTTTATGTATCCGAGTAGTTTAGATTTCTAGAGATAGGCTCCTTCAAAATGACACAAGTCATTTAATGAAATTAGTTTGATGTTTGTTTCTAAATTCCTAGTAGGCCATAAAAATCGACCTCCTGAAAAATTCTATCGGTATTAAAACTTGGTAGACAGCAATTTCGTACCTCGCGTTCTAAACATGTTCTCATCGAACTAAGAACCTCAGTTCAATGGATCTTCTAATTTTCAGCGCAGCGTCTTTTACTGCCGCCCTTTACAGTTTATACGACCGACTGACTACTTCGAATTAGCGACAGATTGCTTTCGGCATCGATGTCTACCAAAGTTTGGCACTCTCAGTAGAGTTAATCTTTCTCTCACGAACATACGTGCAGGAGAACTCGTAAAAGTAGCTCGCTAAGGTGTGTAAAGGCACTTTGCAAAACTCGGGAGTATAGAAAGCCAAAATGATCGAAAACTAGAGAAGTGTCGGTGGTCTGTGATTCATGGGCGGGAGCTTTCGGCTACAGAAAATCGAATGCTGCTGTATTATATTCTAGTAGTCAAGAATTAGATTAAACCAGAATTTCACGTGCGCGGATTTATTAGCACTCACCATCGAAATATAGGGAGCGAAATTTCGCCCAAAGGGACTTGAAATTGACTATTCTCGAATTAATTGACCTGAACTCACCGAGTGTTCTTTCTCTATCCAGGTAAAATAAATTTAAGTGTATAATGGATATCGACTGCTTCATGCAATATAGAATGAAGTTCAGGTGAGACCGTATAAGCGCGTGATAATTGAATATTAACAAATATTATACAATATAAGATACTGTCAAGGATTCCACAAAATTTTATTCCGTGCTGTAGAGCGGCCTGTTTCCGTTTATTTTCTTATCAAAATTCCAAATGTTTGACAAAAAAGGCAAAGAACCACGAATTAAAAGAGAATATTTTTGAGTGAAACTATTCAATGCATAAAATAATAAATATTAAGAAGGAAAAGGATTAAAATCGGGAGGAAGGGAACTGCATTAAGCTGGAATTGAAGCTTCTGAATGAATGTTGGACTTAGCAGAACAATCGTGAATTACTAACAGAAGTTGTTGCAAAATTTGTTGCGATCCTTTTAGTTCCTGCGTCAGAGGATTTCAGAGTTCTGACAGAAGAGAGATTTACTGGATCGCGAAGCATTGTATATTTTATAGCTGTAAGTGAACATTGTAGATTCTACTGTAAAGTAAGTTTCATCCACGTAGGAACCGTGTGAAACATTTTATCAGCCGAGTTTGGAAGTAGAAATACGATATGTGTATAAACTTTAGTGAGAAACGATTGCTCTGGTTAAGTTCGAGCCAGCAAATACATATCAGCCTGTCGTCTATACAATATACATCCTTAAATTCTTCTAGAAGATTATTATTTGGAGAGAATCGTGTGAAGAAAAGTTAAAGAATCGAAGGGAATGTAAGCGAATCCCTAACGCCTTTGATATTTTGAAATAATTAGTTTGTTTTTTTCTAATTAATTAATAAATTCTGACTGACTGGTGAGGAGAGGGGGGAGATTTGACCAAATTTATTAACGGTTTAATAGGCTGCGAAACTCTTTTTTGTAGGCGCCAGCCACCTACTTTCACTAATTTTAAAAATTGTTGAAGGTAAAGATTCATTCTCATCGCATTTCGCGTCATAAACCACAAATTGTAAACGAGGAAGAAGGATATACTCCTTGGGAAAATACAAGTACTGCTCGAGTCAAGTCGTTTTTGTGGTCTTTTATGCTTCAGGGGGTTTTAATTTAAATATTAAGTTCATGAGGACATAAAAGTCTAATTGAAGTCCATTTTACCTCAGAGGTCACATTATCAAAGTATAAACAAATATATTTGAGGAAACATAATACAAGGTTGAGGTGCATTTGGTTGCTTTTCATGTTCTTCGGAAACGTGTCGAAGGTCGACCATCTTTAGAAAAACGATCGGATCAGCACTCTAGCCCTGTGGGAACGGTCTTGAGGTGTCTTAACGACATGAAAACGCTTTCCTGACTTTTTCACTATTGGCATCGAGTTTCTGCTCCGCGGAAAGTAAAACTCTTAAACGGAGCCGTCTTTTTAATCTTCTTATTCTTCGACATCGTTCCTAGAACCACATTCTTGCGCGAGTTTTTTTCTAAGCTCTACTCGTTGTCATTTTATTTTACTTCAACTGTTCGGTGATACTCATCAAGTATTCAAAATTGGATAACTTTCATAGAGAAAGAAGAGTTTTTCTTTTAGCTCAGTTGAAGTTAATGTTGTCGCCTCAGATGCTCTGAAGAGAAAATCGTTAGTTTCAGATATTTGAAGTTTCAAGAAGAAAAATGGGTGTTTAACTTGACCATCCCAGAGAAGGAGCTTTACGACCTCCAATTGTAAACCTAACGATACTGAAGTGTGAACCAGAGGACCCAGGAGTGTTAGCTTCATTATCTTGTATTGTTAATTTAATCATACAAGAGGGTCAACTTCAGTATCTGTTGTCCTCCTCCTATCCACATATATATTCGTAAAAGCGAGACAAACGAGAGACTAGAATTTAAATTATTAAATTAAACCTGCAAAACCTGGAAACTAGCATAATTGGTATAACACCCACCAAATCTGAAAGCATTTATGAATTATTTCTAAAGTTTCAGATGCAGAAGCATGACTGCATATGCCCGAACACTTTGACAACCTACTACTTTGAGAACGAGAGGCTACACGTACATAGAAAAATGAATAGTCAAGCTTGGAGTGTCAAAACTTAGACGGTCAGTTTGATCTTCTAGACAGTACCAGGCATCATCCATAATTTTGTCTTCATAGTCAGTCAGAGCATAATTTTATAGTCTGTTTGAATATCCACAGGTCATCAGACTCACTACCAGGATGATCAAATCGACACCCTGAGATTGTTAATTTTTGAATATCCGCAGAGTGTAGGGACTTTCAAGCCAATCAAAACTGGCAGCGTTACGACTTCTACAGAATGCCGAGCGAACACACCCGACACCTGAAACGCATTTCGGGGCGTGGGACATGCAGCATCATGTTTGGCTTGTTACACAGTTTTTCAATTACTTTAAACCACTTGTTAATATTTCGAACATCAGTGAAGAGTGGAGTAAATGGAGAGAATATTGCAGAGAGTTAATCAGCTGTTTTTTTTTGCTATTCAACGTGAAACTCAATGCTTCCAAGAGACTAAGAATTTGGGGGTCACTCAGCCCGACTATAGAATAAAAATTATAGATGGTGCTGGGTACTATCTAGAAACTCAAACTGACCATCTAAATCTTGACACTCTAAGTTCAGCTATCCATTTTTCTCTGTGTTATCTATGTCACCTTAATTGGATGTCAATAAATTCTTATTGATAATGATGTTATATATTCAATTAACTTGTCAAAAGCCTTGTGTCTGTAACGTAAAACAAGAGGTGCTCACACAGAGGATATTGAAACTTGTGAACGATCTCTCGTTCGAAGTTTCGATATTGGTCGAGAAACTCGAAATAAATTACGCATCGTACTTTGATGGCAAGTTTACCGGTTAACAAACCTCAAAATATACCTTGAACAGCGCACTTTGCACGAGTAGGCAAGTCATTACAATTACCATGGGACTAGCACATTACATTTGCATTTTGCACACATTCAAATGTAGATTCCTGAGCGTGTGTACTTATTTCTGCATCCTTCCTACTGCAAAACTATTCAAAGCTGTTCCATGATCTTTTGTCTGTATGCATTAGAAAGATCCTCATGTAGAAT
>JAUMHM010000050.1:11296323-11318013 GCA_032362435.1 Melikaiella ostensackeni | reverse complement strand
CCGTTTTTCCTAAGATGGATTGAATAGGTTTAGCTAAAAATTTAGAAAGGTTGTAATGAGGAGCATCATAAAACGCATTGACAGGTCTGATAGGAATATTGGGTTTATGAGTCTTTGCGAGACCGTAAAATCTAGGAGAATTCCTATAATGACATCTTAGACATCTAGCTATATCAGAATTGAAATTAAAATTGAATTGGATTTGATGTATCTAAGTCTTCAATTATGTTGGTTCTCTATTCAAATAATTTCACCATTTTTATTGTGATTATTTTCATCCAGGAACAGATCATGAAATTATATATTATTTTGAAGATTGTTTCTGAACAAAAGACGGTTTATATGTTGACTTTTTACTCATAAAGCTTGCTAATCGAAACAAGCGAAACGTATAAAAATGTGTAACCATATATGGATTATTTATTGAGCTCAATAAAGACCAGATTACAAAGGACCAGATGATCGAAACAACACTTATTTCCACCTTTGACATGAATTGTAATCACTTTCGCCTTTTGGATATTTTCGCCATTTCCATTCTATTCTGACGTTGATGCCTTCAAGTAAAACTTCCGGTCATACCAAAGAATTTCGGAATAATATTGTAATATCACTTGTACATTTCCTGGTGCCTTGGATACATTTGACTTATTTACCTGGCATGAAATTTATCATTTTTTCGAATCTTAGAAGGCTTCATCATTATGTTCAAACTATACGTCCTGAACCTTCTAATGCTCTAGGCCCGTATTGAGAGATTAATGTTCCTGTGCGTCAACTCATCTTGGTGTCGTGGATGTTTGATGGCCAGTTTGTTCATTTCCTAATATTGAAACAGCGCTATGTTGATTTACCATCTTTTGGACCAAATTAACTTGGATTTTACCAATTAATTCAGAAGATTACTTATTTCGAATTAAACATCATCTTGAAGAATGCGACCTTAAACTTAAGCATAAATCCTGTAGAACACAACGGAATGCAACCTATCGAAAACAAACAAAATCCAGTCGGTAACTAACAGAACTATGTAGTCAAGGAAGAAAACAAAAATTCTTCCGAACTAATATGATTCTGTCGCCTAAATTTTAATTCAATTAATATTCAGAATATAATTTGAATTAATGTGATTTTCTTTTTGAGATCCATTTGAGCCTTTTGAGATCCTAGATTTTCATCCTCTTTTGCGGAGTTTGATGAGACTTTATTCTATCTGATTGTGAAGTTTTGTCTGATGAGTCGGATATTAAAGCTGGATTTGTGTCTGATTTAGTGTCTTTTGAGTTTCAATTTTATGAATTTAATAATTTTTCGATCTTGAGTTTCAGCGACCATAAGTTCATTGGTTTTGCGATCTAACTTCGTCTATCAGGAATTTCTCAATAAGATATAAATTGATTTTCTTTCAAGCTTTAATTAAAGAATATTATAAATCTGTATTTTACGGGATACTTTTCTTGAGTCAGGAGAATTCGAAAGACGATTCTAGACCGTAAGAGGATTCTGAGGGGATGGAAAAAGCAATTTCGTCCAAGTTTTTTATTATTCACTGTTTCTTTTATTTATGAATTATTATTTATTGTTTATTCTTTATAGATCATAAAAGGTTCAATAGATACATTTCATCGAAACGAATGAATTTGACACTAAAAATATTGATGTATTTTGAAAATTGAGAATTTCAGTCTTATAAACTTTAAACAAATTCAAGAATTTGTATATATCATGATTTTATTTAGTTATACAGTTCTGCCTAATACATCACTCAATTTATCTCATCATGATGAATAGATTTGGTAATTACATAATTGGTATATTCACAAAATTAAGGAATTTTTTCTCTCACAAACGTTAGAAAATGTACAAATCTGTATACATCATAACTTCATTTGGTCATGATTTCTTCTAAATACATCGATAGATTCATGTTATTAAAATGAACAGATTTGGTGGTTATTAAGTCGCTATATTTCTAATACAAAAAAAAATTTACTTGCTAACGGTAAATTAAAAACTTCGAAATTCCTAAAAATGATAATTTTTGTATGAAGATAGCTATAAACATTTTTTATTATCATTATACAATTGAAATGAAAAGGGAAATTTTTTTTCCCTTATTTAAATTATGACTCATATTGTGTGAGCGAATTATTATGAAATCTTTTACCAAGTCCGAGGTATCGGATGAAAAGGTCACCGCGAATAGCTTATTTTAGAGCTTATTTTAGTACTTAGAACCAATACTGAGAATTGATATTCAGAATAAGTATTCAGAACCTTGCGTAATTTCATAATCTAAAAACATTAAGTACTTCTCAAATTTACACCAACCAGACATAGTAGGTAAATTTTTTGCGATGATGTTATGGGTTGAGCACTGACTGAAAACCGTTTGTCTAATTGCTTAACCTCTAAATTAAGCTATTCGAAACATGTGAAACCACTACAATTTTGTGAATTTGTTGATGATTATTAAATTGAGAACATTTGTCCAACTTAACTTAAAAAATTTTCAAATGTTATCTAATATTTAATAACTTGTTAATTGACTGAAGTGATTATTTGTGGTTTAGTCAAAATAATTTATTTTAGATTCAGAACCACTTCCTCAATTATTATCCAGCATGGAGACTGAGCTAGGCCAAAATAGCTAGATAAATAATTAATTGTACGAAATTTATCTATTAGAGTTAGTTTTGACTTATTTGAGATTTTATTCCTTCTTGTTAACTTGAGTCATTTGAGTTTACCTACAACAAGTCTGGCGCCCAATCATTACTTTTATTCAGTGAAAAAGTCTCATTTGAAGGTCCAATTTATTGTTTTAAAAGTAAGAAACTCAATACCTGACAAAAATGGCGGTTACAGTGTTTCTAAAGATTTTGATAATAGGTTAACATAAATAAATAAGGAACCAAACAGGAAGCGGTCAAGTTATTTTTTTAACAAGGAGTATACATCATTTTTAAGAGTTGAAAATACTTTATGAATTTAAAGAGGTTGAGGGGTTAGTTGAGTAGCGTGAGAAGTTTAAGTTGAAGTCCGCCTTAGAAGTTTCAAGTAGTCCTCATAGTTCACCGCCAGGCGTAAGGATTATCAGACAGTATAAGTCATAATAAATCAGCCATTATGAGTGTCAAGTAGCGTAAATAGTTCAAAGGGCGACAAAGTAAGTATTGAGTAGAATACGTTGTTTAGCTTGAGACGTAAGGATTCGCAAGTAGTATAAGTCATTCTGAATCAGCCATCATGAATTTCAGTGATATAAGTCGGTCGAAGTCAAATAAATGGGTATCTGGTAGTATACATAGTTTATCGTTAAGTGTAAATGGTTTCAAGTAGTGTAAGTCGTACATATCCGTCAATCAGTGGTGTCAAGTAGTATACTTAGTTTTAAGTCAGCCAAAGTGGGTTTCGAGTAGCATACTTTGTTTAGCTCAATGCGTAAGGGTTCACAAGTAGTAAAAGTTATTCTGAGCTGGCTATCATAAATATCAAGTAACATACGTCGGTTAAAGTCAGATGAATGGGTATCGAGTAGTATACATAGTTTATCGTAAGGCGTAAGTGGTGTAAAGTAGTAGAAGTCGTACATTTTCGTCCACAACTGGTGTGGAGTAGAATACTCCGTTTAAAGTCAGAAAAAATTGGTATCGAGTAGCATACGTTGTTTAGCTTGAGGCGTAAGGTTTTTTAAGTAGTATCAGCCATTCTGAGTCAGCCAACATGAATTTCAAGTAACATAAGTCGGTTAAAGTCAGATGAATCGGTATCAAGTAGTATACACATTTTATCGTTAAGTATGAATGTTTTCAAGTAGTATAAGTCGTACATTTCCGTCCATGAGTGGTGTCAAGTAGTATACTCAGTTTGAAGTCAGAAAAAGTGGGTATCAATCAGCATACGTTGTTTTGTTTGAGACGTAAGGATTCGCAAGTAGTATAAGTCATTCTCATTTAGGCATCATGAATATCAAGTAACATAAGTCGGTTAAAGTCAGATGAATGAGTATTGAGTAGTAAACATATTTCGTACATGTTTATCCACAAGTAGTTTCAAGTAGTAAACTAAGTTTAAAGTCAGACAAAGCAGGTATCGAGTAGTATACGTTGTTTAGCTTGAGACGTAAGGGTTTGCAACTAGTATAAGTCATTCTGAGCCAGCCATAAAAAATGTCAAGTAGTATAAGCCGGTTAAAGCCAGACAAATGAGTATGAATTAGTATTGATAGTTTATCGTGACACGTAAGTGGTGTCAAGTAGTAAAAGTCGTACATTATCGTCCGCAAGTGGTGTCAAGTGGTATACTCAGTTTTAAGTCAGACAAAGTGGGTTTCGAATAGCATACGTTGTTTAGCTTGAGGCGTGAGGTTTTTTAAGTAGTATGAGTCATTCTGAGTCAGCTAGCATGAATGTCAAGTAACATAAGTCGGTTAAAGTCAGATGAATGGGTATCGAGGAATATACATAGTTTATCGTGACACGTGAGTGGTGTTAAGTAGTAGAAGTCGTACATTTTCGTTCATGAGTGGTGTCAAGTAGAATTCTCAGTCAGTCAGAAAAAGTGGATATCGAGTAGCATACGTTGTTTAGCCTGAGGCGTAAGGTTTCTCAAGTGGTATGAGTCATTCTTAGTCAGGTATAATGAATTTTAAGTAGTGTTAGTCGGTTAAGGTCAGATAAATGGGTATGGATTAGTATTGATAGTTTATCGTGACACGTAAATGGTGTCAAGTAGTACAAGTCGTATATTTTCATCCACAAGTGGTGTCAAGTAGTATACTTAGTTTAAAGTCAGACAAATCAAGTGTCGAGTAGCATACGTTGTTTAGCTTGAGGCGTAAGGAGTCAAAAGTAGTAAAAGTCGTTCTGAGCCAGCCATAATAAATGTCAAGTAGTATAAGTCTGTTAAAGTCAGATAAGTGGGTATTGATTAGTATTGATAGCTTATCGTGACACGTTAACGGTGTCAAGTAGTATAAGTCGTACATTATCGTCCACAAGTGGTGTCAAGCAGTATGCGTAGTTTGAAGTTGGACAAAGCAGGTATCAAATAGGATAGGTAGTTTAACAGCATTTACAATGGGTACCAAGTAGTAAAAGTTATATTGAGTCATAAAAACGGTGCATCAAGTAGTGTGTGTCATATTAAGTATGTCCTAATTGATGTCAAGAAGTAGAAGTTGGCCTAATGTCATCCATTCCTAATTGATTTCAAGTAGTATAAGTTGGCCTTATGTCAGCCATAGTGCAGTTTCAGTACTAGATGTCTTTAAAGTAAGTAAGAAGTAATTTCAAATAGTCTAAGTCAATCAAAGACAAGTGGTTTTTTACAGTGGCGGTGCTTATTTTGAGACTATAATCAAATTGATTATTAAATTATTACCAGAATATTAGAATCTATTTTCCTAGTAATGCCAGTGTTTTGTTTACGAATATATAGTAATTAGCTACAAACATAAATATTCCAGAAAGGAACTATGTCTACCGAAAGAATCCAGTTATTTGCACCGAATTTTTTGTCCAAATAATTCATCTTCCAAGTTCATTATATTATTTCTACCGAAATTTTTTTACACATAGCCACTGCCTTCGTTGAATGACACGAGTCGTGTCTTTTAGACTATGAAACTCTCACTACTTACGAGTATATAATACTTGTCGAAACTTATGCTAAACTTTCGGTTTGGAGCATTCAATTGTCATGGCACGTTTGACTGCAGATATTGTCGAATTTCCGAGGTAGTCTCCAAGTCGAACTCAAAGTTATACAATCGATGTCGCCTTGTAAAGTTTCTGTAATTAGAGAGTAAATTTGTCTCTTGTGTGAAAATGGAATTAATTAACCGAATTTGTGTTCATGTAACTTTGACACAACTGTGATAAATATAACTTTGAATTTACTTTCCAAAAACTCTTTCTACTCGTATTATTATCAACTTCGATTGGTATTCTTTTTTTTCAATTTTTCGTGAGTGAAGTTTCATTTCCTTTGTAATTTTTACAAAAACAACAAGCTCAAACTCAAGTCAGTCAATGTGATATATTTTTTCTCCTTTGAAAATGTAATAGTTTCTGTATTAACTCTGCTAAATATAAGAGTTAAAAACAATGTTTTCACGAAGACATGGCCAGACAAATGTCAAATATTCTACACTTTTGCATTTATAATATATTTAACGGTGATAAACATGTAACAGTGACCGAATAGTTAAGAGTAATGTACTCAATAATTTAAAATGTAAACAATATTTTAAATACACATAAAATATATGGTAAGGTATTTCAGGATATGGCCGAAATGTATTTCTATGATTTATTCTCATTTAACTATGTGGAACAGACTATCTAGAAATTTTTTAAATCTCTAATCTCAAAAATCTTAAACGTTCTTCGTCAATTGAGCATTTTTAAATTGATGAGGATGATTTCTGTCAACAGTTTTTAAATACCAGATTATCATTTAAGGAAATGTTTTTCATATACAATTTACAATTTTTCATATACAATTCATTGTTACCTACTTGCAGGTGAAATTTTTTGTGCTCTTAAACTTTAAATTTCTAGAATAAGTTTAATATATATTATAAAACTTTAGAAAAGTACTTTGATAAAACCACTGTATTCAGGAATTTTCTCGAGAGTTTTATTAGGCAATTCGAATCAAGTAACCAAAATATTTTCAACATCTCAGTTAAGGTTGACCATTTCAGCATGAGAGTAAATTTGGTAACTGTTATGGCGCCACGCTTTGATTATACATCAACAAACATGCCGCAAAATCATCTGATACAAAAAATATACACTACACTCAACAATTGATTTAGGCGCACACCCATATCTCTTCGAGCCTTTTTTAAGTACGAGGATATCGCCACTCCTTTTGGCTCCCTAGGGCGCATGTTTTCTATAATTTTGTATTCTTTATGGCGATCCGGCTGATCAGCAATTGGCTCAACTTGGCAAATGCGAGGAAGAATAACTTTTACTGCGCACGCCCGAAATTTTAGCGAATAGCTGTTCGCCATGAATAACAGAAAATTATAGAAAAAGTGTACCCTAAGGAGCAAAAAGAAGTGGTAACATCTGCTCAGAGTTTTGGATGTCCAGCCTCATTGATAAGTTCATTAGAGTCAAGGCTCTTCTCTTGTATCCCGAATACAAGTTTTTCGATTAGTTCACAATATAATATTTGAAAATGAGTGCGTACTTATTTATATCATCCGTATAAAAATATCCTAATCTAGAATCTATCTCTGGAAGTAGAAATTAAGTATAAGTGTAAGATTAATCAGTAACAATCAGTAGTAAAAGACGTTCTTGAGCAGACGCATTACTATTTCTCCTTGTTCTTTTAATAACAATAATTTATATGTAAAATATTATTCTCATTGATTAATGATTATCTCCGACTTTTCTTCTTTTTTTTGGTAACGAACTTGTAAGGAAAGAAGTATTCCCCGATGAGCTTGAGGCTCGTTACTCACGACTCGTATCCATCTCGGTCATAGTCTCAGTCTCTGGGGTAGATTGGTGATAGATCATGGTAAACTTGAACCAAGAGTAGAAACTAGTAGAAGGTCGTAGGCGAGATCGAATGAACCCAGGAGGTGTACGATGCAAACTCGAATTTCGAAGGCTATGTGCTCTTTTCCTCATGACTTAGCATCCCTTTCCTTTTTCCAAATCTTCATGTCTATCTCTGTCTGTTTGTCCCCCTTACCCTTTCCCTATTTCTCTCTCACTTTCCACAATTTCCCAGCATTTACCAGCCTTTCTCGGTCTGTTTCTCGACCTTCGCGCATCCCAGCTTACAGCTTCCAGCTTTTCTCAACCCAACCCACCAAGAGCCGTCGAGTTTCGAAATCCTTTCCATATTATAATGGATGCCGCCTTCCGCCGCATCTACTTCTGGCAACAGTAGCATCTCTTCCTGGCACCCTTTCGCATGTTACCCGAACGGCGTGACTTTTGCACCCCGTCGAATGCTGCCTTTCTCGAAAGTCGTTACTCCTGCCACTTACCCCTTTCGAGTTTGGCTTCCTTGTAAGAGGTCCAATAAATAGTCGCCGGATTACACGGGCTGAGGAAGTGGCTGCAACAAGCGGCTTTGGTGTACAATAATGTTTACGCATAATTCAGTGTGCTGTATATAGTCGATGCGTTCAACATCTGGTGCCTAAACTACGAGGGTCGGCTCCGCTTGTATGCCCGAGTTGAGGGAATTGAATGCAAGGCCGCTTTCTTCATTGAAAATTTATTCCACCGATAAACTTGGAATTTAAGGAAAATGTTAGGACCAATACAAATCACTTGGGACTAAGTGATCACCATCTCTTCTGCAAGTGAAGTTGTAAAAAGTAGAATGAGTAACAATGAGGTCTGTACTCTAATGAAACTTCCCAACATTTATGCATTTTTTTACGCCTGAATAACTTCAGGTATACCGATAACAGGATCCGTTCGTGAGATATGCCTAGGTCGTGTTTTCACTGCGTTTAACCAATGTCGATCGGGAAGTTTGACGCCGAGGATGTCTGTGTACGATGATATCGAGTGTTTATATTCAAACTCGACAGTCAGAAGACCGGATGTACTCGGGAGCAGGTTTTCTGCAAATTTCCTCTTCCCTGGCCAAGCGTCCAGTAAATCGATAGTACTCGTAATAAAGTCGGATGCAGCCGTGGGTTGTCACTGTGCGTGATAGTGGTTCATAAATTGATTCTAGGCAAGTAAAAACTTTCACAGGTTCTTAACAGTCGAAATCTTACGGCGAGGACTTACGTCGAACGCCCTCCATTTCGCGGAGATTTTGAAAAAAGGTACACTGCAATAGGTTTTTAAACCCTCAGTGTTCTGGGACTCAAATGTCCCTATCTATACGTAATAACAGTAATGATAATAGTAACTTCAAGTTTGTATTATAGATATTTGGACTTGGATTCATGATCCAGACATAAAAGCTCGACATTGTGTGTCATTATTTTGCTGGATTCATATTATGCGTCCAAAAATCTATAGGAAGTACCAAGAGTCATACAACTGCCAAAATCACTGCTGAAGATTGTAATAAAATAATACAATCTTGGGAGTGAGTATTTAGTAGAATCAATTTAGCGTTTCCTGAATTAAACTTAATCTGATATTTTTCATATATGAAGAGAGTTCAATTTTACAGAAAGCTGTGTTTACTCTTCCGTAATGTCCGGACGGCTGCGTTTACAGACGTACAGCTATTCGCATTTTTTTAAATTGCACGTTCAATTTTTTTAATCCTTGCATGAGAAACATTTTTAATCATTTTCGCTGATTTAATGGGATATAAGCAAATTTGAGAAATATCCAAGTTTAGTTTGTGTCTATTCTTGTGTTTGTTATGAGATTTCACTCTCTCAAAAAATATAAAATCACCCCTTGTTTATTTTAGTTTGTGTCTATTCTTGTGTTTATTATGAGATTTCACTCTCTCAAAAAATATAAAATCACCCCTTGTTTTTACCTTGTCCACATCTACAGAAATATCCAATCAAATAATTGGATCAGAATTCTAGCGATATATCTCCTGAAGAAATTTCGAAAGTTTGAAAGGGAAATGCATTTATGAAAAATTGGTCTAGCTTGGAAAACCAGTTTATAAGCCTCTTGTTAGTTTTTGGTTTTATTTTGTTTTATAACGATAAACACTTTTGCCTAAACAATTTTTGCTATCAAACTTTGAATTTTATATTCATGGAGGAAAATGAAAATTCGATCAGTGTAATTGAAAAGCAATACACTTGCGTAGGTGAGAGATTGCTTTTTTTAGAATTAGAGATTTGAAATCTAGATACAGAACAGTAGCATAAAAATTGACGCAATTATTGTTTCACACCCTTCAATTAGAGACTTTTTGTTCTCACTTATTCTGCAACCTATCTTTTCCAGCACTTATTACATGTATGTAACTGCATGCAATTCACGGGTGGGAAGGTCGTTTCAAGCCTTTTAAAAAAGACCATGCATGACTTATATTTTTCCTAATTGCATCTTTCGAAGTGACAAAACAAAACTAAGAGTACCGTGTTAAACATTTTCTGCTATTTGAATTTCAATCAGTGAGAAAAGGGTTTCGAAATGAAATCAGTATGAATTTTCACTAATTCACTATGAAATCTCACTCATTAGAACAAGTAAGGATTTTCGATGATAAACAGTGAAATTTTATTGATTTAAATATAGAGAGTACACTATTTTTGAAAATTGTTTAACCAAATCTATAGTATTTTAGTTCGAAGCATTATTTGATTTAATATTTTTGAGAAATTTGGCCAAAATGTCATTTGAAAACCAGATTTTGGCCGCTAAAGTCAGCTAATTATAGGTTAACTATAAATCATCGAGATACTCGTATGTCACAAAATTCAAAACAAAGAAAATATTAATAAAATTTGATAATCCCTGAAAATATTTGAAACTTATAATCCTGTCACGGATTCAAATAATAGCCTAATTAACTGTGTATATGTGAACGCCCGCATGAAAAGGGCCCTCATGGCCGGGTTTACTTTATGAGATGTTCGCGTTTTTCTAACTCAGCTAAATCGGTTAACATTCACTCATCCCGCAAACTACTAGCAGTTTTTCATTGGATTAACATGCGAAAAAATGGACGAATAATGAAAAATAAGCATAACTTTCACAGTTTTTTTCGAAATTTTTTGCCGGACGAGGACTAAAACCTTCTTTTAATGCTAGAAAAGTAGCGTAAACTTAAAATCAAAATTTTCAAAAATCTTAGAATTGTGGACCGATAATGGAGGCCGCAAAATGGTATCTTCTATGGTTATCAGCAATAATATCCGAAAGTGAAAAAATCTTGTTGATGGGTAGAAAGCAAATGCTGATATTTAGGATTCAAAATTTTCAAGAGTCCAATATGGCGGCTGGTCGAATTCGAAGAAATGAATTATTTTTTATTTTTTAACGAAAGCCTCTTAAACTTGACATTAGCAGCAAGTTAATTTCCAGAAACCATGTAATAATCTGTGAAAGACAGAATTAAGGAGAAATCCAATATATGTAATGACCAGTAAACTACATTAGTACAAATTTCTCCAAAAAATGTTGTATTGCATTTGGAATATAAAAACCGGTTACAGGTGCCAAATTTTCTCAACTTTTATGGAGAAATTAATCATTTATCTTAAAATCTGAACAACCATCATATTGGAGTTCTTCCAGTATTCAGCTATACTGACTTGCTTGTCTTGCCAAGTATGAGGGGCTTCCATTGAAAAAAGGAGACATTTTTTTCAAATTTTACCAGCAGCCATACTGGACTCTTTCAAGATTTTAACTGTTACCGACTATTGCATAAATTCTAAAAAAAACTATTCATGTTTCCAACATTGAGAGGTTTCCGTTGAGAAATGGAGAAATTAATTTTTTTTTCTCATTTGACCGTCTTATTGGCTTTTTAAAAAAAAATTTGTCTTTTCCCAAATCCAATAGAAAACTCTAAGGGGTTTTGGAAAATGAGAGACACCCTATTGCAGAAGAACTAAGAAAAATGTTTGGGGTAAGCACTACAGAACGTTATGCTACCTATACATTGTTTCACAGAAAAAACAGAAGTGAATTTTTATTGCGGGTAATTTTCAAATGGGTAGGGATGATTTTTGTGCAATGAAACAGGAAAAAATGTGTAATACAGTTGGCATGATAACCATACTCGATAACACGGGCACAAAGAAGAGTATAAGATCCAGCGTTGGCAGCTGTGTGGACACGCGCAGGGATGCGTAGCGACTTGCGCGCCGGAGTGAGGCGCGAAATTTGATTTATATATGATTTGGAATTGTGGTAAGACATGGGACAAAATGGGGGTACAGCATGTTGATCTATTCGGAAAATGCACTCATACAATTATAGTAGAGCTTCGCTTACAGGTAAGTTTGCTTAATTATACAAACGCGGAAAAGTCTTACACGTTAAGGTGATTTTTGTTGCAGGTGAAGTTTACTCTGAAATCGCGGTAAAGATAACCCTTCCTTTTTCTTTATTATTACATTATTGAAAGGAAATAAGATCTCTGACGAATCCCTTCTCAAATGAACTCTTATTTTCTTAGAATCAAAGCACAGTTTATTTAAAAGCAATCTGCGCAAATTAACAGCCATTGTAACTTTATAGAGCGGAAAGCATTTTCGTATCCCACAACAAGTAGCTTTATGTACAGTTTGGTAATCCTTAGTGTACTATAAAGGAAGCAATGTATTTTTGATACGTTCATGGGTAGAGCGGGGAGTTAATTAAAGCTCCTGGAGCACGGAGTTTCTAAGTAAATAGTGAGCTACCCTAAAAGTGTATATTCAGTATATGTGCAACACCGTGAGTACTGCGTACTCAACAGTAAATACTCGAGGGTGGGCGCCACCGAGCGTGTTAATTGCAAGGGGAATACTTAGTAATTCGTAATAGTCTACAATAACATGCAAAACCTTGTATGATATCGATTAGCTCAACGTTGAACAAATTTTCCGAATTTATTATTCACCAGGGAGCATCGTTCGATGAATAATATCGGTACAAATAATCAAGGCTTGGGAATTCATATATCAATACATTTTTTGAATTGTTATCATGACTTAGTCCCTTTATCAACATTCTCATTATTTTCACTGAGAAACTATCAGTTGCATTGAGAAAATAGTATAGAATGACTGCAGGAGCAGACTGGGCGTGGAATTCAATCGCTGCAATCACCGATGGGCCAAAAGACATCGGGAGCCAGTCGAGAAACCCTCAGAATTAAAAAAATTCAAAGACCTTAAAATCTTTGAAATCCTATTAAAATTCCTTCAATTTTATATAATTACTTGACACCCTTTGAAATATTATAAGCCGCTGCAAAGTAGTTTGGACGCATTAATAGTATGGTGTATCTTTAATTGTAATCATTTCATGAGCACTGTGCTTCCTCGTAGAGGATTGTTTTGTTATTAGGAAATGATTCTTAGACAAGAATTGGGCTGATCCATTTCCTACGATCATAATACTCATTCACTCATCAAATTTATATTGGTAGTAAGAGTTATATTTTCTCGAGTTGTTTTTCTGTTAACGAGTATGACAAATTTTCAAGTTTTTTTATTATCTTTACTAATTTTCAAGATCTTGCAATACTTTTTATGTCACAGACACTACCTTGTTGGATAATTCTTTGAAAGTATTATTGAGTAAGGGGGTTGGAAAGGGTTTTTCGGATTTTCAAAGGAGTCTAAGGGGATGGAAAAGTGGATTTGGGGTTGTGAAAAGAGTCTGAGGGGCTGTAAAAGGAGCTTTTGGATTGCGAAAGAAGTCTGAGAGGATGAAAAAAATTTTGGATTATAAAAGGAGTCTGTGGGGATGGAAAAGGCAATTTCACCTTCGTTTTTCATTATTTTTTTCTCATTCCTTATCGCTTTTTATTGTTTATTGCTTATTTTTGATAGGTCATAGAAGATTTGTATGTAGTTCAATTGATCCATTTTATCAAAACGAATAAATTGTATACTTAAAATATTGATGAATTTCAAAACTTGAGAATTTTTTTTCTTCAAATGTTAAACAAATTGACGAATCTGTATATAGCA
Organism: Melikaiella ostensackeni; assembly: GCA_032362435.1. Lineage (NCBI taxonomy): Eukaryota > Metazoa > Arthropoda > Insecta > Hymenoptera > Cynipidae > Melikaiella > Melikaiella ostensackeni. The sequence continues at coordinate 11,304,401 of JAUMHM010000050.1, read as the reverse complement.
TGATTTTGTTTTGTCATAACTTTATTTGGCCATAGAGTGCTTCTAGATATATTAATTGATTCATGTTGTCAGAATCAACAAATCTGGTACTTATTAGGTTACTATATTCGTAATATTTTTAAAAAATACCTATAAACGAAAAATTTAACACCTCGAAAAATCTTAAAACTGAAATTTTTTGTATGAAAATAGCTATAACCATTGTAATGAATTATATCCACTAAATACCACCCCGTGTTTGAAAAGATTCAGGTTGCAGAGCCCAGTATTACAGATGATACTGCAAATCAAATTCTTGAAACTTCTAATTTTTCACATCAATATATTGTCATTTTCTCGATATTCCATAAATAAACTTCAACCTTTGTTATTAAAGGAGGTTGTATTTCATTAAAAAGTACGTATGAAATTTTTTCCCTAATATAATCAAAATTGAAAAAATTGACAAATAAAACAATTTTTAAGAAAAATGTGAAATCGAAAATAAAATTTATTCCTATCTGATCCGCCTCAAAACCTAATAAATATTCTGAATCTCTTCAGAGCTGGATAAAATTTTCCTAAATCCCTAAAAATCATTGGAATCTTTGAATCTTTTGAAATCTTCTGAAATTCTTTGATACTTTTTAGAGCTCTCAATAACTCCTTGGAATCTTTGGAAACACCCCAAAATCCTGTGAAATAGTTAAAACTTCTCTCGAATTCTTGGAATTTATCAAAAATTCTTAGAATCTTTCAAAATACCTTAAGATCTTCAAAATGCTGTAAAATCCTTCAATATCCTATAAAATTTCTGAAATCCATTGAAAATGACTTGGAATGTTCAAATAAAAAAAAATTGAACTCCTTTGGAATCCCTCAATTCTTGTCAATCATTTCTTTGAATTCCTCCGAGATAATAAATTACTGAATTCCTCGGAAATCTGATGAAATCCATCAAAATCCTTCGAAATCCCCCAATTTTTTGTGGATAAATTCTACAAAATTCATTAAAATACTATATAATCCTTAAAATCACATGAAATTGAATGAAATCTGATGGTATTCTAAATGACTTAAAATATTCGAAATCCTATGGAATTCATTGAAATCCTACAAAATTCATAAAAATACCTTGAGAGCTTTAAGGGGTTAGGGTCAGTTGCAAGGCCAAAAAAAAAACGATTTTTTTGAGAATTTTTTTTGAAAACAAGTTTTATTACTTATTGACAAATGTTTGACAGTTCGAATAATACATATTTCAAGAAGTTACAGTAATTTTTTAATGTAAAAATATCGAAAAACAAGCAATTTATAGCCAATCTGCCAGCAGAGGTCCAAAAAAAGGTGTTTTGCGGTGTGCATGATATCTCCAGAAGGACTCAACCGATCATTACCAAATTTTAATCATTTATTTTTAACATAATTTTGAAGTACTTGAACGATCAATATTTTAATTTTTGTATATATATTTTTTTACCGAAGAATGGGCGAGTTCTTCCAGGGAAATAACAATTTCGTGTTTACACATCCGCCATTTTCCTAAAAATCAAAATTTTGACTCAATTCTTCATTCAAGTACTTTAAAATTATGTTAAAAATAACTTGTTTAAATTTGGTAATGATCGGTTGAGCCCTTTTGAAGATATCATGCGCACCGCAAAACACCTTTTTTTGGACCTCTGCTGGCAGATTGGCTATAAATTGCTTGTTTATCGATATTTTTGCCTTAAAAAATTACTGTAGCTTCTCGGAATATGTATTATTTGAACTGTCAAACATTTGTCAATAAGTAATAAAACCTGTTTCCAAAAAAAATTCTCAAAATATCGTTTTTTTTGGCCTTGCGACTGACCCTATCCCCTTAAGAATTCCTTAAAAGCATTTAAATCTTTGATAATATTCTTAAGTGCGCTCAAAACCATTGAAAGTTCCTCGAAATCTTTCAAAATAGCCTAAAACCTTATAGGTTCTATAAAAAGTTGTCAAATCTTCCGAGATTCTAGGAAATTCTTTAAAACCGCATGAAATTTACTTAAATCCCTTAAATTCATTAAAATCCTAATCGAAATACCTTTTAATTTACTAAGTCTATTGAAAATTTCTTGAGATCTTCTAAAATACCCTAAGATCTTTTATATCCTGGTAAATTCTTTAATATCCTATGAAATTTTGAAATCCATTAAAATATCATAAATTACTGGAATCTTCGAAAATCTTATAAAATCTTTTGATATCCGCTGAAATTCCATGCATATTATTTGAAATATTTGAAAATCCTCTATAGTCCTTCGAAATCTTATAAAATATCCCAAAATCTTGTAGGTTCTATAAAATTTTTCGAAATTTTTCGAAGTTTTTCGAAATTCTAGGAAATTCTTTAAAACTGCAAAAAAACTTGTATCTTTTCGAATCATGAAAATCGTTGGAAATTTCTTAGAGATTTTCTAATCTTTTGAAAATTTTATTTTTTAAATTTTTTGAGAATTCCTTGGAATCTTTTAAAAAGACATGTAAATCCTCAAAATCCTGTGAAATCCTTCAAATCCCTTCAAATTATAGAAGTCGATTGAAAATTTCTCAGAATCTTTGAAGTTCTTTCAAATCTTTGTAAATACATTGAATTATTTGAAAATATCTTCGAATATTTAAAATAAATTAATTCTTGTAAATAAATTCTTTGGAACTCATTTAAATATTATGCCATAAAGGTATCCTAAGATTTTTGAAATCTTTGGAAATCTTTAAAGATTTGTTGAAGACCGTTGACATTCATTTAAATTCCTTTTAGATATTGGAAATTTTGTAAATCTTCTGGAATCCTTCAAGACGACATGGAGTTTTTGAAATCCTTTAGCATTCTCTGCAATTCTTTAAAATCTATTCAAATCCTTGAAGTCCTACGAAATCCCTAGAGTTCTTGAAATCTCACAAAAATCCTTTGTAATCTTTGAAATTCTCTGACGTCCCTTGGAACCCTTAAAGATTTCCTAAGACCTTCTAAATCCTATGAAACCTTTCAAAATCCTCATAAAGTTTAAAAAATCACTTGCCATTCCGTACGAATTTTTTTGAAGCAGTTAAAATCTCTCGAAAACTTTGAAATAATATCAAATTCCTTCAATAAATTCTTATAAAACTCCTTAAGATGTCTTTAGATATTTTAAATCTTCCAAAATAATGTAAAGCGTTTGAAAGCTTTGAATATTTCTTAAAATAATTGAAATTTTTGGAAACCTATGAAATACCTTGAAAACTATTCAAATTCTTATAAGGACATGTCTAACAGGAGTCACGTGACCAAACTAATGTTCGATTTTTAATCTTTATTTTTGGAACGATTTATTATTTTTGTAAATAAAATATTGCTCTAAAACTTAGGTAAACGCAAAAGGAAACAGTAACTTACGTTTGTGTACTATACATCATTTGGGAGGAAATTTGTAAAAAAATTTTCTCAGAGAAATTAAAACTAGAGCCACGTCAGAATTTTTTTTTCAAACAACTTATATCCACACGAAATGAGATATAGAGTTGAAATTTTTTTTGATAACATAAACGGCACTAAGGAACATTTTATGGTCCTAATTATTTGCACATGAAAAAAAAATTTAATGAAAAACTAAATTTGAAGAATTACCGACCGTGCTGTAGAAACCGTGAACATCATTCGATTCTCGCAACCAAGTTTTTCTACGGTTAGGATCGATTAGGATCCTCATGTCAGACCGAGGCCTGTCACTTACTGCCATTGTGAACTTCGTTATGTGAGCCATCGCAGGGTCGGTAATTCTCCAAAATTTAGTTTTTCATTAAAATTTTTTTCCGACTGCAAATAATTAGGACCATTAAAACGTTCCTTAGTGCCGTTTATGTCATGTCCGAAAATTTCAATTCGATATTCCATTTCGAGTGGATTTGAGTTGTTTGAGAAAAAATCCTGACGTTGCTCCAGTTTTAATTTCTTCGAGAGAATTTTTTTACAAATTTCCACCCAAATGATGTATTCAAACGTAAGTTACTGTTTCCTTTTTCCTTTCCCAAAGTTTCAGAGGGATATTCTATTTACAGAAAGAGTAAATCGTTCCAAAAATGAAGATTAAAAATCAAGCATCAGTTTGGTCACGTGACTCCTGTTGGACATGCCCCTAAGTCCCTGGAAAATTTTTTAAATCCTTTGAAATCTTTTTAAAAAATTGCGTACAATCGCTTTCATAGAGCTGGTCTGCAAGACTTTCGCGGCCGGTTTGATGAATCACAGTCCGCTTCTGAATGATTAATAGCAATTATGTCTTCATGAATGTACCATGTGATGGTGATATGTAACGAGAGAACATTCCGCAAATAATAGTCTTCTGTTCTGCAAATGTCGCTTCTGCTAAAATGTTAAAATTATGTTTGACATTAATGTTCCTCGATACTCATGTTACACAATTTTAAAGCCATTCACTGAAAACCGTAATTGATGGCCGAACAATGCGGTATCAAAGACTGAAAAAATCAGTTCGTATTCCAGTTTTCTAATTGAAATGTAATACTTGATGTTGAAATGATGTGGCTTCAAAAACGGGTTTCGTAACTTTAGCACCTTCTCTTCAAGCAGGAGACAAATGCCATACAAGTAAACACGCCGGCATTTCTCAGAGTTGCTGAATTTATGTTTCAAAGTTAAATTACATGTTCATGATATACGCCATTTCACCGATGCACACATATGAAGGATCAGGCTAGAAGTATAGGGAGGAACTTGCTCTCTTCTTGTAAATACTTAATCACGTAATTGCGCAAAGTTTGCTTAATAATATGTTATTACTGTTATTAAATTACAAGAGGACTTGAGTTCTACAGAACGACAAGGTTTTCGCTAATGTCGATAGTACATATGTTTTTCTGCAAAGATGGTGACATAGGTAAATTACATTGAAGCGCTGGTTCTGAAACTAACCTTTTTTTCGTAGCATAAATATTTTCAGAGATATTCAAGATTTAGTGTTCAATATCACATTAAAAAATGGAAAAATCATGTTGCTGTGAATGTATACATTTTCTTATCAAAAAAAATGTAATGATACATCGCAAATATTAGAAATTTTATGAAAACGTACATTATAAATATTACGCATGGGAGAAGAAATCACGGAACATATAAATTTCTGTTTTCAAAATGAATATTCGAACGAGATTTCCGTTTGTGTGACTCGTCTTCACTTCAAATTAAATTCCATACGTAATCACCCATCATGGTATTATCCTATTTTCCTTTCTTGGTTTCATAGTATCTTCCTTCCTTCCTTTCATGGTATCTTTCTATTTTCCTAGATACCTTTTTTCCATTTGCATGATATCCTGCTGAAAACGTTCACCATGCTCTTAAGTTACATCTCCTAAATTTTCAGGGTGGAAATCTAGGTGAGAGTGCAAATAGTTCAACTTGAAGGACATTCAACAGCCAAGTTTCCTGTGCGTCTTCATTAAGTTTTACATATGTTTTTTATAACTTTGAGACTTTTTGTTTCCTAAATATTCGGATACGATACGGCGCAATGCTTGCCAAGCACTTCTTCCTGTAGAAGATATTTTTTCTTCCAACTCCTTACGTTCCAACATTTTCTTTACCTGCGGTTCAACTGATGTTCCACCTCTGACTTTTCCTGTAGACAGTTTAGGGAACATGGAGCGTATATGTTGGAAAGCCTCACCCCCCAGTACGTAATGCTTTCACAAATGGTTTTATAAGTCCCAGCTTTATGTGAAGTGATGGAAGCAAAACTTTATCCCGGGAGACAAGAGGACTGTAAAGCACGGTGTCTGCACCAGGAATCAATTGTTTTATAGGTGGTCATTGTTTCCTGACATAATGTTGGGTATCAGCTGTACTATCCCACAAGCAAATAAAACATGAAAAATTAGTGTAGCCCTCTTGTAAGCCAAGTAAAAACCCCAACATCTTGAAATTAGGTCTTGTTGCTTAGAAAAAATTTGCTTAGAAAAATTTATATGAAACCGTCATACCAGGCCCATTTGTATATATGGTAAGTTATTCATTTATCCGACGCTACCAAGCCCGCGACGTTGCCACATTTTAAACCATTTGCTACGAGCAAGCCTTCAAAGATGTTGCAATGCACTAAATATTTTGATAGGAAATTTTTTATTTGCGATATCTAATTTTCTCGTGTTGAGCCTTTGCGGGTGATTTGTCACGTATGTAAAATGACTTTTGTAGTTTGTGTAATCAAAAATTTTTTTGAAAAAGGAATTCGATAAAAATAAGCAAATTTTTGTTTATGCCTTTTTAGATAATTTTAACATAAATTGGGTTTTTTAGAAATGATGTTTCTTAAAATTTTTTTTAAAATAACATTTCAATAGGGAAATTCCACAATTGACTTTGTTTTCGTTCTTTTGACATCAATTTATAGTCTATATAACAAAATTTTTTGTTCCTCTTCCAAAATGACTGTACAACATAAACCCTTATAGGATATATTCTTTGTAATACCAGAAATAAAAAAATTTTTAAAAAGCTGACATTTTTGAGAAAATTGAACCAGAATTATTGCAAATATTAAAAAAGTTGTATGATTTCCCCATCTTTAAATCATTCAAAATTATAAATTTAAAAATTTTAATTCTTACTTTTTGATCAACTTTCAGCTTTCAAAATTAAATTACTTAAAACTGGAGTCGATTAAATTCAAACAATTTTAAGTAGAAAACATTAACAACTAAATAATTTTATACCAAAACATTGTAAATACTACGGTTTCATTCTAGAAGTCTTTCCACATTTTTTCGTTTGCAAATAATTATACTTTACAATTACAAAAATAATTGAAACCAATGCTTGATTAGATAATTAATTTTAACTTGAAATATCAAACAAATTCATAGTTTCAAATTCACATTAGGACAATATTGTATGCATTAAATATTCCGAAGTAAAAGCCTGAATAAATATATTTGCTGGTGTGAATTTTTGTCGAAAGCCAATATTAACCATTTTAAATCTAAACTCTAAATTGTAGAGTTTCAAACTTAAATTCATGAATGATATAGCATACAGTCATAGGTCATGAGCCATTGGGTAGCCCAAATGCATACTTGTAAAAAAGGGATTTTCTAAGTTTCGTCATTTCGACGATTGAAACTGAAAATAAATCTGGAACGGAAGCCCGTAAAAATGATACACTGCTAATTTGAGCAAAATCAGTTAATAAAAGACATATCATACCGCCTAAATCTATTAAATTGAAGGAATTCAGAGTTCAGAGTATTAAGGCAAGTCAGAAATTCAGAATATTTAATGAATTCAGGGGATCCAGAGAATTCAAAGAGTGTCACGAACCAACAAAATATTAATATTCAAGGAATTTAGGGATTTAAGTAAATTCATAGAGTTTCAGAGATTACAGGGCATTTAGGGAATTTAAAAAATTCAGGGAATTCAGGGAATTAAGAGGATTTCAAAAATTTCAGAGCATTTAGGGAATTCAAGGAATTCATACAATTGAAGAGTTTTCGAGAATTCAGAGAATTCAAGGAGTTTCGTCAATTCAGGGAATTCAGAGAATTTGAAAAATTACGGAAACTCAGAATATTCAAGGAATTCATGAGATACAAAGAATTTAAAGAATTTAAGGAATTCAGAATATTCAAGGATTTCATGGAATTCAGCGAGCTTCAGACCTTTCAGATCATTTAGGTAATTCAAGTAATTCAAAGAATTCAAAGTAATAGGGAACATTAAATCTAAATCTAAATCTCTTAACTTTGAAGAAAGAATATTTATTTCAAATATATTAGTTTCCAATTAATAATTTCATTTTGTTGTACAATTTCGAAGACTTAAAATTGATCTCAAAGAACTTTATATATTATTAATTGAATATGATTTCATTCTACACTTACGTGTTTCTAAACTTTAATAAATAAAACAAACCAATTCAAAAAACAGAAATGAAAAAAAAATACTTCTGAGAACCAACTTTATGCTGCGAAGGGAATGTATTAGATGCGAACGAATAAAGATGATTTATTATTAATTTTGTACACTTTATATTTAAACATATCATATACTAAGGATTTTAGCATGAAGC
>JAUMHM010000050.1:11282526-11296223 GCA_032362435.1 Melikaiella ostensackeni | reverse complement strand
GTATTAGATCCGAACAGAAACAACTTCAGTTTGCGAACACTTGTATATTTTTATTTCTCAATTTGTAACAGCTTTCGCAAAACTAAAAAACGACCACGTATTCAAAGTTAATCTACAAGTCCAAAATTAGGTGCAATGAATTGTAGTTTCATCAAAGTTATTTGAAAACTTTCGTATGCGTTCTCATTTCTTTTAGCTGTACTCAATATTTCTATAATTCTGTAGGAGAAACTTTATATATTGAAGGTAAAATTAGGAGTAAAGATAATTGTTTTAATATTTAATTGCACCTGAAATATAATTGATAGTTAAAATTGTCCAAGAAAATTCTCTTACTCTTAAGAGTTACAATTGATAAATAAAAAATCAAAATAGAATTAAGTTATTTTATCATTATAAACTTCTCATCTCTCAGGTGTTAGACAAAAAGACAGACAAAAAAGGTTGAAATTATATGTAATTTGAACTAATTTTGTAATTTTCTCAAATTTCAGAATATACTTTTTGGTCTTATAGCATAGTGAGAATAATTATGCATAATTTGAAGCAAATTTGAACCAATTTCAATCTTCGACGAAATTTCTCGTAATTTCAGACTAATAAGAGAAGATTTCTTTTGAGAGACGATTTCGGTGCTAAAATTAGCTAAGATGAAGTATAAAGGAAATAATTCCAGGTGGTTCTAAATTAATCGTTTTTCACTAAAGTGCAGAAAATTAATGTGGTTAATTCAATGCTCCTTTGAAGAAATAAAAAATTGTGTAATGAAATTGCAAAGAAAAACAAAATATAGTTTTGAAACACATTTTCGGGGATGTTTTCTCTTTTTCGGAGGGGAGCTTTTTTACGAATAAATGAAGGATTTTCTTCATTTGAACATTTGAAACCTTAAGTGTGTGTCTGATTATAAAATTTAAAAAAAGTAAAATACTACTTTTCAATATGGTAAAAATGATACATAGCAGTAACTTTCTTACAAAAATTTTCGACCTCAAGTAACTTCAGAAGTAAGAGCGACTGCTGAGATCACAGTTTGATGTTTGTTTTATAAAGTGCATATGCCTGAAAGTTCATAAAGTGTCTGAAAGGTAATAAATTTTGATGTTCACAAAAATAGATCAAATGGCCCGCCTTTGGAACCAGGTTTCATAAGACAGGCTCTTTTTAAAAAACTATGAATATAATTTTATTCAGTAGTTGATATTAATAAACTATATTCGCTGTACATTGTTTAAACAATTTTGTACCTTTGTGGATGTATTATACAAGAAAAATACATCATAAGTCGTAAAATAAGCGTTGAATAAGGCCACTTATGAAAATAGGAATACAAAACGTTAAGGAAACTAAATATTTGCAAAAAGTTGTAAAATTACATATATCATTTACCTTAAAACCAGAATTTATTGATTGAATGCAAAAAAGCAAAATATTCTCTAGAAATTCGTGCTAGTGATCTAAAAGCTGAAAGAGCTGAGATGAGGTTAGGAGAGGTTGTCTCTCATTGGTGGAGAATTTGAATTTCTGCTTTTGCCGAACTGAATCAGCTGTTACTCTGAACGTAAAGCCGATTACGCTGTTATCTTCAAACTCTCACCAAAACGGGGCCCGTCTTATAAATTACGTATTTTCCACGTTTTTAACATTATATTTTGAAGCACCACATAAAATTAATAAAAAGCACGTAACATATTTAAAGCTCAGAAAATTATCTATATAAAATAACAACTAGTTACAGTTTTAAATCACCATAAACTATTGAATTAGGACTTCTGACATAGGTAAAAAATCCTAATCTAAAGTATTACAATTATTTTCACTTTCTGATTTTGTTAATTCACTTGCATTGTTGAAAAAAACATTCGGTATCCAACTAGAAGGGTACTGAGCACGAATACACGTACGTATTCGATGAATATAATATGTTCATACAAAAATATGCAGGGGGGCCCTTCTTTGGCATCTCTCCCCTACGAAGTCTCGTATTTTCTCTCGAAATAATTATTCAAAACTTGGCAGATAATTGAAGGACCGACAGTGCTCGCAGAAGGATTTCAATTTCAATGCGAGAAGGTAGAAGAGGGTGAATCCCTAATTCGTCAGTCAGGAAACAATCTACCCCGATACTTTGACGTTAAATGAATTTCGGGTTAGGCAGCCCGAGGCTAAGGTTCAGTCGCGTGGAATGTTAAGGTACGAAGGGTGAAACTCGCCCCGGTATAGGTACGTCATCGCATCGGTGTTAGTACCGAATCCGTCGAATCCCGGTCCCAAGACCTGCCATCATTTCTATCCTGAGCTTACATTTCCTGTGGTCAAGCACCAATCTACCGTAATAGCGTGACCCTGTCGCTTCTCCGCATCATGTTAACCGAGATAGATAGCCTCAGAATCTCAGATAGATTGAGGTTAAGGGTAAAGCGCTTTGATCTGCGCCGAGTGCTCGCCTCTACTTAAGGACTACGACAAGGGCTCTTCTAAAACACTCTAGACTGCAACTTTCTTTGCTTTGTTACTTTTCTGCATGCAACAACCAACTTAATTTTAAACCTCAAAACCACCTACTTTTAGCATACTTGTTCTTTTCATCACCCTCGCTCACATTTATTCCCCAGCACTCATTGTCAGAAAAGTCTTTTTGTATTTTAAATAAATGTTCTTTATTTCACACTTGCATGAAAGTGCCACATTCCTATGCCTGTAGAGAGAGAGAGAAGAAAGTTGATGTTTTCAATCCACGAGCGCTAAAGCAATCTTTGGGCATGCATAAATCGCGAATTCTATTAATTTCTTCCCTAGAGACCGGGTTGAAAAAAACTTTCGCCTTGCTAAGGAGTCAGCTGTTCTACGAGAATCAGCGCCATCGGACGGGACGAATGGTTAACTAGTGATGTACTGTCGGTGATACAGATTGATGCGCATGTGTGAAGTTTGCTTTGACGTCTGCGGGTTGCAAACGTCAACTTTCTTCTTACTTCACAGACATAGAGGTGACATTTTCATGAATATTGGAAGTAAAGTATCGTGTGACACACGGGAGGTGAGTTGGTCTTCACTAAAGAGTGTGCTGCAAACTCACACTGGTTACTAAAAACCGACATACCTCCCTCGTCACACAATATACTATAATTTGAGAATTCTCCACAAACTTTCCTTTTCCCATGTCATAAAACAAAATTGGGAAAATAGACTCAAACTGTGAGGACTATTTATATTTTAGAGCTATACCTGCGATATTCGATGTTCGGTAATACGCAAAAGTATCCATTCGTGGTAATGAGTTTCGATAATCAGGAAAGTAGAGAGCCACCGATCATTCAATAACAAACATTCTTATTGTGAACATCTATTGCGCTCATACGAGCTTTAATAGTTGACGCCGCGTTCCTCGTACTTAAAGAGGTTCGTTGAGGTACGTTCCTAATTGTAAAAGTATATTTAATTTTATTTTCATGAAAGTGTTTAGTGTCTTTTGTGTGAATCCGTCATTTTCAGCGTAACGTCATTGTTATCTCATAACTAATCTTCCTACCAATATCATGGAGCGGGCATTTTTGGATATCATGTCATCACATACAGACAGGGGCTTATTGAATTGCCTCTGGCTTTGTTAATAATATTTGAATATATTTAAAAGAATGCATACTTGAAAGTGTGAATGTACAAAAATGCGGAAAACTTCTCCACCATTCTTGGGAAACACCGTGGAGATGATAATATTCGCTTTTCTGCACTATTTCAAGCTCAAAAGCTCGACTGGAGAATCAAGCTAAAGATAAATGGACTGAGAAGAGATCCGAAAAGTATAAGCTTTGAGTCTTTGTACCATCGAGAAGATTCCAGAGTCGATACAATTTATGAGGGGAATATAGTGTATTGCCCGTCGATCTACGCTTTAAATGTAAAAGCTAATTATGCTCTTAATAATGGCATCGACTCGCTCGAGTGCTCACACCCTTTCATGCTCACCTGCTGCTCTCTACGCTTTCCCATCATTTATTCCATCCGCCTCGCGGGAATATTGATTTTGTACTATCGCTCCACTTTTACCTACCTCCATAGGATCAAAAAAGCAGGCTTTTCTTTCTGCCTCTTGTGTCACATCAGCTTAGCATACATAAATTTTTAAATGCACCCTCGTCATTTGAGGGTGGTTTTTTAGATTCTATTTATTTTTCAGAAAAAGAATTATTATATTTATTGTACCATTAAGTCAAATCCTTTTTAGGATAAGTGTAATTAGTTTGTTTCTAGCCTGGTTCCTCATTCTTTCTTCGGTGGACCTCTGGGTACTCTACCATTCATCTCACCTAAATACACTTGCTTCGTTAAACGCCTTTCATTCATTCTCTCAACACAACCAAACCATCTCAGCAAATTTCTTTCACTCTCGTCAATTAATGTTTCTTTTACGCCACATTCTTTGAGAACCCACTCACTACTCACTTTGTCCATTAGCGTCTTACCGCACAGTGGGTGAAATCACAGGATTGTATATTGCAATTTTAGCTTCATTCGTTACATTTTTACGTCAAGTAATGGCTCATCGACTGTCGATCACCTTTGTACCCTCGTTTATACGTCCGAATTTCTCTGAATTTATGTTACCGTTAACAGTAAATAAACTTTCAAGACTGTAAGAACAAAGCATTATTTCAAAGCTCATTTCAGGTATTAAAATAAGATCCAGAAACAACAGTCTCGAATGGTACAAGAATGAAAGCACTGGTGGGAACATAGAGTCATTTGTTTCACATTAAAAATAACAGCGTGAAGTTATCCTATTCAAAAACAGGATACGCGAAAAATGATACCGTAAAAAAAAGAGATCTCTAGTTTTTACAGTGGAAATGCACGAAATCATCAACTTGTTATGTTCTTTCTCCATTTAAGGCAATGTTACATCTTGTGTTTTGACCCCTGCTTTCAAACACAATAATTTTTGGAATTTGTAAGGAAAAACCTTATTTCTTTAGACTATTAAATAGTCTAGAAGAAGTCGAAGAAATGAGGTTTTTCCTTATAAATTCCAATTTTTTTTTTGCCAGACGTTAAATTAAGAACACTTACATCCTGAAGTTCTTTTCATACAATTATTTGGCTGGAATCTAGTTTGCTCATCATTCTTTGCAAATGATCGACTGATTCTGCAGTAACAATCCAATCATCTGCAAATGCATCCTAGATCCTTTCATTACTCATTCCCGTGGCCTTAGGAATAAATGTTTCGGTAAATATTTTGCTCACGGTACATAGTGAGCTAATCGCTCTATAATTAGTACATTCACCTTTATCACCTTTTCTCCTGTAGAGTGGAGCGATAATCGTCTCTCTCCAATCATTCGGAACTTCAACGTTCCCAGCACACATATTCATAAATTCGCTCAGCCACACAAATAAATATCCGCCACCACTCTTAAGCATTTTATCGGTGATACGATCCACACCATCTGCCTTGGCAATCTTTAGTTTTTTGAAAAGTTAGTTAGTTCAGTTAGTTCAGTTTCTTGATACCATTTCACCATCCGCATTCTTAATTCTGACTTTCTCAATGTTAGCTTTTCCTTTCCTAATCTTTTTAACTCATTTCCACATTACCTGGAATTAGAAGTAAACTAAATTTATGAATCGAAGTTTCAAAAATTATGCAAGTTGTACAAGCATTATGCATTTTAAATCATTGTGTTCAATAATTCGCCGTTTTATGTGTTGGGTATTCAGTTATCATTTATGAAAATTATGTCGACGAAGCAATTAAACTTAGCGGGCTGATTAATGCAGGTCATAAAAGTATCGTAAACCTTTTAGCGTTCGTACAATTGAGAGATGTTGCTATGAATACATTCGTGCTAGAGTTTACATTCATTGATACTGACAAAAAAGAGTATTCATAATTCACCTTTTTTCAGACTACCCTTACACAAAAATCCACGCACGAGACTAATAAAATTGTGTTGACAATTTCATTTTCTTTATTCTACTCTTTATGGAAGACTCAATTTAATAGTAGATGTGGTTACGGCGAAAAAAATAATACATTTTAATTTCAAATTCAACTGTCTCATACCGGAAAAAATATGCCCGAAGAGAAAATTAAGACCCGGCAGAATATGTCGAAAAAAAATTAATATTCGGCGAAATATGCCGAAAGAGGATACACTACGTTAAGTTTAATTTCGGTTAAAACTTGGTAAGAGTGTGGAAACTAGAAACCACTGCTTCTCCCCAGCACGTGAAAGAGAAAATGAAATTCTTTAATTTATTCGATAAAAGTCAATTAGCCAGACGAGTTTCAATTAGGTCGAGCTGGATAAATTTGCCGAAAGCGTTATATTATTTCTCTCATCGCGTTCGTTACCTTTTTCACACCAACGTCAGAGTTCAATACACATATTAATCGTTTCATTCGTTAATTGTAACATTTTATCCCCATGGGAAAGTGTCTCTGACTGGAAGCATATATATGCTATATATATATGCTATATTCGTTATATGTCATACGTTATACGTTATACGAGTGACAGCAGACAATACTTGGAAGGTTTATGTGTATGGGCCCACTAGCGGACTACTACATACACATATGCATTTACATAGCAGATAATGAAACTCGGCAATGAAATGCTCTCACCAAAAGTGTGCTGTCCCACCCAGCTCGTTCGTCAGCAGATCAATGTTCACTAATGAATGCCTCTATTTCCTGTTTTACAGCTACCCACGAACACCCTGTCTATCCGTTCCCGTATTTGTGCTCACATCTCCGGCTCTACAATAACAGTAACAATGCGTCCGGTAACATCCCTACATGCCCAACGAGCGATTAGCTCTGCTGCACCGCATGCCACAAAGTACATGTGTTCTCTAAATTGCGAAACCGCAAGCATTCCCGCACGATGATTCGTAAGTAGGCACAACATTGCGGCTTTATGATTCAGCATTTCGCGCTACATATTTTATAGGCGAAAACGTAATCGACCTTGGACGATAATGCTTGGATACTAGGTGGGATTTCCAGAAAGTAAGAGTACTCGATTTTTCTAATTTGAAAAAATGTTTGAAAAAAATTACTGGGTTTTGTTCGTATAGATATATGGTAAACTATTTTCCCCCTGAGGCAGAAATTCGATCAAAATTCGCTCTCTGCTGTTCTTTCAGTTGTTGTGGGACCCACCTGGCTTACAATCTTCGGTATCCCAGCGTTTGTGTGATTGTGTCGTATAACAGACTTCTGGAGAGTTGTGGAAACTTCGCGAAAATTTCATCATCTGTCAATCGGCGGTCTTCACGAACAACTTCCTCAGTTTTTTGCACCAACTCATCGGTCAAAATGAAAGGTCCTCCACTCCTTTGATTGTCATGAACGTTTGTTCTGCCTTCTTTGAATTCCCGGCACCACATAAAAACGTTCATTTGATTCATAACACCTTCACGGGGTTAGTTTTCGTACAACCGAGGTCTCCCTGTACTCGTGCTCAGGAGTACCCCGGCTACCACTTAGCGTTGCCAAATTTGGTGAAAAAAATTCCCACAGCCCAAAATGGCAACAGTACTCCTACTTTCTGGAAAGTCCTCGTAGAATATTGTAGGAGGAATTGATGAAGCAATTTCAGCAGGAGATGCGAGAATTGAGATTGGATTGGGAATGAAAACATCCATTGCGTCAAAAGTGGCGCTGCGGTGTCGTACAAACATGTCCGCAGAAGCCATATGGATAATATAGAGTATTAGCAATAGATTAATTAAAAAGTGTGTTTAAGTTTAGAAAATGGTATTTTTGGACTGAGATAGCTTGTGTAGTTATGCAACAGCTACATGAGCATCTAGAAATATGATCGAAGGCCAAAATATTCTTAATTCTGGTATGATTGCAAAGGGCGGTTAATAAATCAATAGTGGCGATGAAAGATTAAAAACATTAGATGATAACGGTTACATTTCCGTGAAATAATGATATTAAATATTATTTATTCAATTAATATTTAGTATACCAGCCTGGAAGCTAGTAATCATTTTTATTAAATTACAAGGAGCAGATAAGTAAAATCTTGACATTGTAATCTTTCACATTTAAATTTCTCAATCACTCACTGTGTTTATCTACAACTTCTATTTTTCTAAATAAGTTTCGCTTTTCCATTTTAACACTTCCCAGCTTTGGCACTCTCTGAAAACTCAAATTGAAGTTTTTATTCTCTTTGGAGTCGCAACTGTCACTTATGTATATTTTTAGTTTGTACGGCAGAAAATTCATTCTGTTCTAGCAAGACATTTTCAGGACAAAAGAATTAAAAAGTCCGATTCAAGTTCTTACAGAATTTTTGCAAGTTTAAACTCATGTTTCGAAAAAGTTCAAAAATGATTTCGCTGTGGTAAAATTTCGTCCTGAATAAAGTCAAATAAGAAGGCTTTATTTTATTTTTATTTCAAGTCATTTATAAATGGCTTAGAGTTTATGTTCCGAAAAGTAGTACTAAAAGAGCATTAAAGTACCAACAAAGCTCAGAATACATCCTGTTGATAAAGAACTTTTTTTGGGCAGAACTATATACTAGAAAACTTCCACCTTATCATTATTTTCCAAAATTTTCACAAATGCTTTTAAGATTTACTTTCAAAAACAATCCTGCTAACAAGGACAAATTTTGATCTTTCTTGATACTTTAGTCCTATTTAAGGAGAACCTTCGTGGAACATAAATCCCATGAGCACATGCAGACATTTTGAACTAAATAAAATGAAATAGAACTTTTCTAGTACGCTTATCCCAAAAAGGAACTAGGACTTATGAAAAAGAAATTAAGCCAGATTCTTTTAGTATTTTTAACTTTAAAAATTCCTGCTGAAATAGGACACATTTTGAGAATTTTCAAAAAGTAACGGTTTATTTCTAAACTTTTCAGAGAACTCGTCGTAAAAACTTTGCTGGAAAATCAAGTCTATCTAAGCCATTATGTGATGAACCTAGAGATTCAAATTCCTTCAAAAATCTGAGATATCAGAATTAAAACTTTTGAAAATTATTTGTTTCTTCACTCTTTGAAGAAATCATACCAAAAACATCGCTACAGAGTCAAGTTTATCCACGCAAGAAATATTTGATGATTCTAGAAATTCAAATGTCCTAAGAAATACAAGATGGTAGCGAGTTAAAGAAAATTGTTCTTCAAAAACTGTAGACATAATCTTTTTTTAAGAATATCTAACTGACGGCCATGTATAATTATATTTCAAAATATATGGTGTATCGAATACTCAATTGGTAGTCATCTTTGGCTTCTACAAATTTTTCAATTTTTAGTTCTATCGCCCACTTTATATTTTATCAGATTTTTTACAGTGTTCAATCATCCTTTGATACATAACATGTGAGAGTTACAAAAAATCATCTACTCAAAGAAAACCATACTTGAATATTTAAAAAAATGCCCCTTAAATACATATGTTGATATTAATAAAAGCGTTTTTAATATATCATCTTAAAAATCAACGATGTACACAATTTTTGTTCAGTGTTATTTTCAAAAAATTTCATATGAAATGTTGAAAGGTGCATAATATAAGTGTATGCATAATATTCATTTCTTTGTGTGACCCTAATCATTAATTGCGTAGCGACACTAATATTTGATTACTTAAAATTAAAGAGCCTTACATTTAGACCCTGGATCTAAATGTCCCAAATAGATTTTTCAAATCCATATTATGTTGATAAACTAATTTCAATAAAAATTCGGGCTTTAAACCTATGTTTTCTAAAACCTTATCTACTTTTCGTTTCCAATCTCTAATGCGATCAGGGATCAAAATCAGTTATGTAGATTCTTTTTTTCTGACAAGGAAGATGGGACCAATACAAATAATGTGGAATTGGTCGGATATTGATTCATCCACTCTGAGGCAGTCGACTGGAAAATTATGAGTGGAAAGAAATATTTAAATTAGGAGTGACTTATTGGATTTATACGCAGATGTCGCTACGTGACTTCTAGTTGAAACCTAATATTATATTCCTTCCATAATCTCTTCAAAGTTTCAGTAAAGATTCCCGATTTTCCTATATTTTCAATATTATGATAAGGAACAAAACCTTTTTTTATGAGCATAACCAAACGGATATAAATTTTTTTACTAGGGCGTATATTGTAAAATGTTTGACACGAATGACCTTTTTATGTTCCAATCAAGATATTAAAATATTTTTATGATTTAATCATACTGAATTTGTTGCAGGATCCTTATTTTGATGAATTTAAATTAAAAAATTAAATTCATAACATAATAACTAAGAGGCAGTCCATAAAGTACGTTACCAATTTCGGGCTATTTTTAACCCCTACGTACCCCTTCGTTACAACCGTAATTTGGTCCTTAACCCCCCCTCCCCCCAAAAGTAACGTAGCCCGAAATACCAAAAAAGATGAATTTTCAACCCCAAAAGAAGAATTTCAAACCAAAACAAATATAATTTTTAACCAAAGAGTTTTATTAACGACCGAATTAGTTGAACTTTCGAGCAAAAAAGACAATTATTTAACAAAATAGTTGAAGTTTCAAACAAATAGTTCAATTTCAAACCAAAAAGATAAAATTTCTCGAGGACAGTTAAATTTTCAACAAAAAAGTTCATTTTCAACCAAGAAAGATGAATTTGCAGCTGAAAAAGATCACTTCTCTACTATGAAGGATGACTATTCAAATTCAAACGGAAATTTTTTTAACAAAACAGTTGAGTTTTGAGCAAAAAATATGACTTGAACTAAACAGTTGAATTTGTAACAAAATAATAAAATTTATTAACAAAATAGTTCAATCCTCAATCAAGTAGATGAATTCCAACAAAAAAGATTAATTTTCTATTCATAAAGACAAATTTTCGAAATAAGATTCACGTTTTCAAGCTAAAAAGTTGAATGTCCTAGAAAACAGTTGAATTTTGAACTGAAAAAAAGAACTCTCAAAAAGAAAGTTAATTGTCAATAAAGTAAAATGAATTTTCAACGGAATAGTTGAATTCAACCCAAAAAGATTAATTTTTAAGCAGATAGTAGAATCCTCAACCGAAGAGAGGGATTTTTAAAAAACAAGATTAATTTCCTATTCAAAAAGACGGATTTTCAACATAACACATAAATTTTGTGATAAATTTTTAGCAAAAAATGGAATAGGTAAATTTTCAGCAGAAGAGATGAATCTTGAAAAAAATTAATTTTCAAAAAAACAGTTCAACTTTCAACCAAGTAGTTAAATTTTCAACCAAGAAAGATGAACATCTCAACCAAATAGTTGAAATTTCAACAACAAAAAAAAATAAATTTTCTACCCAGAAGATTGATGTTTTACCAAAAAAGACGATTCAAGAAAAAACATATTTTCAACAAAATGGTTGAATTTTCAAGCTAAAAAAAAAACAAATATTCTGCAATCAAATAGGTAAATTTTCAATTAAAATGTCGAATTTAAAAAATAAATTAAGTTATTACGAAGTAGTTCAACTTGAAACCAAGTAGTTGTTTCCAAACAAAGTAGATGAATAGTCAACGAAACGTTGTTAGTTTTATCCAAATAGTTAAATTTATCAAAGAAGCGAACTTCGAACCAAATATATTAGGTTAAATACAAAACAGTTGAATTTTAACCCAGAAACATAATTTTAAAACAAAACTTAATTTTTTACCGAACAGTTGAATTTTCAAATAAATACTATAATTCTTAACTCAATAGTTTGATTTTCTACCAAATTTGAATTTTCAACGAAAAGTATGAATTTTCAATAAAAAAGTTCATTTTCAACAATATAATGAAAGTTTCAGATCAAATTACGAATCTCAAAACAATAAAAATTATTTTTTACAGAGTAGTTCTACTTTAAACCAAGTAGTTGATTTTTCAACCAAAAAACATGATTCTCAACTAAACGTATAACAGTTGATATTTCAACCAAAAAGCATTTGAATTTGAAATAAGAAATATTTAAATTCAACCAAAAAAGACGAATTTTGATCAAATTATAAGAACTGTCAACCAAATATATGTATTTTTAGCGCAACATGTAGTAGTTGATATTTCAACCAAACAAGTTTTGGATTTGAAATAAAAAATAGTTCAGTTCAACAGAAGAAGACGAACTTTGAACAAAACACATAAATTTTTAATAAAATAGATGAATTTTCAAATGGAAAATATCAATTTCCAAACCAAAATGGGATATTTACATTTTCAGTTGGAAAAGTTCTCAACATAGAACAGAAAAAACAAATTTCTTACAAAATAACCTAATTTTCAACTAGAGAGTAGAAGTTCTAACTTAAAAAGAGAAATTTTCGACTGAAAATGGAATAGTTAAGTTTTCGATTAACAAAATTATTTTTCAACCAAAAATAAAACGAATTTTCAACACAATACTTGAATTTCCAGCTAAAGAGATAAATCTTCATCCAAAAAAATTGGTTTTTTAAAAAGTAATTCAACTTTCAACCAAGTAGTTGAATTTTTGACCTAAGAAACAGATGACTTCTCAAGAAAGTAGTTGCATTTTCAACAAAACAATTGAATTTTCAACCAAAAAAAAATGAACTTGTCACCAAAAATAGTTGGATTTTCTTATTGGTATCTACTAATTCAGTTTGCATTCAAGGAAAAAAACGGGAAAAGCGGAACAGGGAGAAGTTTCTCGAAAACAGGAAAAAAAATTTTTTAAAAAAGGGGAAAGGAGAGTAATAGGGAAAAAGAGTGACTATATTCATGCAGATCAATCTTTTTTGAAGATGGAATTAAGGAATATAATCAATTATTCATACTACTAATACGCAAGAATTTTCTAATAAACAACTTTTGCTCTTATAGCTGCTGCGTATTTTTACTTCTGTGCATACTCGAAAATTGCTACAATTCAAAATGTCTGCTACATTTATATTGCCTTAAGCGAAATTCTCATAAAAAATAAGATTACCAAGGACTGATTATCTGAATTCAGTTATGAACGTTCAACACGATTTTCTTTAGAAGTAAAATGATAGTAGAAGCAGATGAAATAAAACTTCTTTGGAATGAATACAAAGTAAGGTACTGAATCGAAACTATTCTTACAAGTTGAAATGTATATGAAATTATTTTTTGTCTACTAGCCGTAAGATGACATTTTTTGGAGAAACAAGAAAAAATCTACCTCGGCCCGGATTTGAACCGGGAATGCCACTTCATGAGTAGAGCGTTAACCAATTACGCCACCGGGGCCACAGTAGTTCCCTTCTTATTTCTCCTATACCATAGGGGTACACAGACTGCATCTCTTTCGCCACACGAAATTTCTATCATCATTCAAAACATTCAAATTATATATATATAGATGTTATCGTTTCCGACCAGATGAAATATTCAATTAAAACAGATGAAAAATCATTTTTTGTCTACTGGCCATAATATTACATTTTTTGGGAACTAGAAAAAATCTACCTCGGCCTGGATTTGAACCGGGAACGCCACTTCATGAGTGGAGCGTTAACCAATTACGCCACCGTGCCACAGTAGTTCCCTCCTTATTTTTCCTATACCATAGAGGGGCACAGGCTGCATCTCTTTCGCCACACGAAATTTCTGTCATCATTCAAAACATTTTCATGGATGGCATTTTCATGGATGGCAGTCGCTCCCAGGGGGACCCTGCGGTGGTTGTTTGACCAATTTTATATATATATATA
>JAUMHM010000050.1:11269665-11280331 GCA_032362435.1 Melikaiella ostensackeni | reverse complement strand
AACGACTTCAAAGATCTCAAATTATTACAAAAAGTTTTAAAGATTTTAGAAGAATTAATCATTATTTCAAACATTTCAAAATCTCGAAATTGTTCGAAGTCTTAAAGATTTCACAAAAAAACTAATCACGAGTTGCTTGATTGAATACACATGTAATGAAGAGATGAATAAAAATTATAAAGTCCAAGAGTTTTTTTAAAAGATTTTCAAGGATGAAAAAGATTTAACAAAGATAGCAAAGATTTAACAAAGATTGAAAAATATTCAAAAGGTTTCAAAAATTACAAAAGAATTTATAAATACTTCAAAGATTTCAAAAATTCTCAAAATATTCAAAGATTAAATGAAATTTAATGAATGAAACTATGACTATGACGACAAATTTCCTATAAATCATATAAGGTCAGTTGTTTCCTTTAATTAAATCTTTGAGAAATTCCTTTTAAACCCCTCTTAAACCTTTCGAATATTTTGAAAAATTTTCGTTGAATCTTTAAAGCTTTGAAATCATTAAATTTTTGAAAATTTTGAGAATCTTTGAAATCTTTGAAATATTTGTGAATTCTCTGGTAGTTCTTAAAACCTTTTGAATATTTCTAAGTCTTTGTTAAATCTTTTTAATCCCTTAAAATCTTTTATAAACACTTCTGAAACTTCATAATTTTTGATCATCTCTTTATCACATGTGTATTCTATCAAGCAACTCGTCATTAGTTCTTTTGTGAAATCTATAAAACTTTATACCATTTCGAGATTTTTGAAACCTTTGAAATAATTGTTCATTCTCTTAAAATCTTTGATACGTTTTGTAATAATTTGAGATCTTTAAAGTCTTCTGGAGAAAAAAAGAAACCTCTCAAAATAATTCAGATCCTTGAATTCCTTCGAATTCTTTTGGAACCTTTTGAAATCTTTAAAAAAATTTTAAATCTTTTAAATATTCGTGAAAATTTTAAAAATTTCTGTTGAATCCATGAATCTTCTGAATATTTTGAGATTTTTGAAATCTTGTAAATATTTGTGAATTCTCTTGAAACTGTTGTAACCCTGTGAATATTTCGAAATCTTTGTTAAATATTCTTAATGCATTACAATCTTTTACAAACAATTTTGAGATTTTACGACTTTCGTTCATCTCTTCGTCATATTTGTGTTCAATTAAACAACCCGTTATGTGTTCTTAATTTATAAAGTTACCAAAGTTACTAAATATAATGATTAGCTCAAAAAATAACAAAATTTTGGCTTTAAATTTTCTCATACGGCCAACCTAAAACATTTAGCAAATGGAGGACTTCTATCAATTTCTTAAGGGACACTATTACAGATAGTATATTCGAAATGAATTTTTCTTTCAAAAAATATATGGGTTTTTAGATTTTGTAGCTTAGAGTACCTGCATTATTATAATATTATTTTCGTTTTCATTTTTATTATAATTCACTACTCATCATAAAAAAATATGTGTCGACCCTCGACAATTGGTGTACTCTCGGTAATTGGTTCCCTTACCCTGCAGTTAATAATAAAAAAAATTATTGTACTAACTTTTTTTCCTCGAGAGTCGCGTGATTTAATGAGACCTGTTGAATTTCCTATACGCTTAATTATATTCTGAATTCAATCAGCCGTTTCGCAATTTTAATTAAAACGCTCCATCTTTCCCATGAAAAAATAGATCAGTCGTTCCATGAAAATTTCACAATTTAAATTCCAACTTTATTTAAACAAAATTAGAGTTCTTTTGGTTTTCGAAGAGTCTTAGCAGAAATTTCTTGAATTTTCCATGGATGGATTCTTTCTGGAAAATGAATATTTTCACTCAGGACCTTCTACCTATCAAATTATTGAATTATAATAGTGATTTTCATACAATTTAATTAAATTGAATCATGTTAAGACACATGTTATCAATTTCCTGTTCTCGATATGATATATTATATATCAAAAAGTAAGCAAAATAATTATAGATGATTGAAATAAGACTTTTTTTCTCGTTTATATAATAACTGAATTAGTTGGATGTTAACAATTGAGGACCTTCTGCAGTTATTTAATCTTTGGTCTTCAACTAACATCAGAAAATATTTTCTCTGCATAAATTATTAATTGATGAAAATAAATAATATAGATCGAATCCATTCCAAATCAGACAGGCTCTATACTTCAAGTCGCAAAATCTCTTAGCGACGAAATAAGTTGTTTTTTAGAGAAAATTAGGCGACAAGTATTTTTACGATTTGAGAAAAAAAAATTGTCGACAAAGTTACGAGTATTGAATTTCAACGTTTATTTTTTAAAAAATTACAAATTTTTTTCCTAAAATTCTAGAGTTCAGGATCTAGTTTAAATATTTCAATTTTCTTCTCAGATTCCGAAGAGTTTGACCGTCCTCTTTTGAAATCTGTCGAAAAGTTTGAAAAATATTCAACATTACCAAAGTGCTGACGATTCGTTTGGAAATATGAAAATTTCATTGTCCGAAGAACCCGCACTTATACTTTTTGCCAACCTTTTGTTGAATTTGGCCTTTTATAAGGAAGATATCCCGTTAACCATTTTTGTAGTCAGGAGAATTTTTTTCATAATCTTGAATTTTCGCATATTTTTCGGAAACAACATAAGATAAAAAAAATGTTGACACAAAAGTTTGCACATCTAGGAAAGTTCTACCAAAGATGGTTATTGCTCCCATGTGATATATTTCGAGGGTCACGAGGAAAATTAGAAAATTTTATTTTCAGAAAAAAAACTCTTCCTGCTTGGAAAATGGTTCAGTTCGCATATAGCTGATAGGATGCTTTCCTCATACAAGCAGAAACCTAAAAAAATATTGCAAAAAATGAAAAGAAGGGGGGGTAGCATAAAATCTTCCTTTTCTGTTCTCAGAGTTGGAAGAAAAAAATATGGACGACTCTTTGCAAGACCCGAGCTTTCTTATTTTTTACAATATTTCAAAAAAATTTCTGTCAATATAAGGAAGACATCCTATCAGTTTTATGCGGGATTAGCCATTTTTCTGGCCGAGAGAATTTTTTTTCCTTGAAAATGTAATTTTCGGATTTATTTCGAAAACGATGCAAGACATCACAGAAGAGCACGAGGCATTTTTTCTGGAACTTTTACAGATGTGTGAACTTTCATGTCTTAATTGTCTTGTATCTTGCAAGATATTAATTAATTAATTTTTTAATTTGATTTTTAATTATTAAAATTAAATTCAATTCAATGTAATTTCATTTTTTTATTTTACTTTATTATTTATAATTTAATTCAATTTCATTAATTCAATTTAATGACAGAAGAATTCTCCTGGCTACAAAAATGGTTTGGCCCGTATAAATCTCACAGGATGTCTTCCTTACAGAAGGCCATATTTAACAAAGAATTGGTAAAAAAACATGAGTGTGTATTTTTTTAATAAATCCACTTTTTATATTTTCCAACAAATTCTATGAAAAAACACATTTTTTTTGTAAATTATCTACTATTCGTAGTTGCCTTTATTTTTTGATTTCATTACTTTAATTACCTTTAACATAAATAAATAAAATATCCATAGTCATGTACTTGGCGGAATCTTTTCACACGCAGTATTTATGGTGGGATTTCATTAATTTTTTTCGCAATAATAACTAATCCACATACAGTGATAAATTACTCTGAAAACATTATAGTAAAATTCTAATATACGAGTATAATCAACTTAGTCTTAAGCATTTTTTTTTAATTTTGGGATGAATGGATTTTTTCCATTTTTAACTAACATCATTCAAACTTATAGAATTTTTATTGTAAACAATTTTCTCCAAGACTCTGGTAAAAAATCAGTAGAACTTAGGAGATGATAGATTTGTGTCTGAATATTTTGAAAATAATTTCTTTATATAAACTTAAACTTATCCCTGTGGTATTTTTATGGATCAATTTTTTCTGAAAAAGCCGCATTTGTACACTTCATTTACTATATTTACATATGCAAAGTTTCATCAAAATCGATCGATTGGTGTTGCCTGCAGGTGCATCTGCACGTTATAAATCGTGAAAAAATGAGTGAAAATTACTGAAAAATGAAAAATTTGCAATATAAATATTCCACTTTAGTGTTTAAAATCATTTATGTTACGAATAATAATCCCGAGTATCAATTTTTTTCTTTTTTGCATTTCAGCCGTCATAGCAGATTTTTTTTCTCGTACTGGTATTCAAAATATTTTTCTACTTTCATCAGTATACGACGAAGATTTTCTACGGCGAATCTTGATAACAAATAACAAACAAAAGAAATTTATAATAAAATTGAAATTGTTTTTGTGAAGACTGATATCCAATCAAATAGAGTGTTCAGGCAGACAATTCATACTTTTTCCCTCAAACAATGTATTGCATTTGTTATACGCTACAATTTTTTTTAAACATTTGACAATAAATTGTCTAGCTACCAAATGTATCAAGTAAATTCTCTGATGAGTGTTTTCTTCTTATTTTTCTCAGAAATATAAAGAACAGCGACATTAAGCCCTAGATTTGATTTCCGATGCAAAATTGGTTCGGTTCCTTAGTCACCTATATAAATATTTTCTTTTCGAGAAAATGGTTGTGCTCGATCTCTATAATTATTTGTTCAAAAACCTTTGAAAAAATTAAATATAATCTTTTCACTAGAGAAAAAAATTGTTTAGATTGATTTGAAACCAATCTATTCACATTATTCCATTTTTCAAAATAGGAAAAAGTAATAATCGAAAATAATAACGCATTTTTATAAATTCCTAGCTTCCTCGAATTCGTATACTATACACAAATAAAAATATATACTTTTTGTAAATTGAGTTAATCATTAATACCTCAATTAGAAGAAATCTCAATAGTATTCATAGGCAACCACGCAGATTGGAACAAGTCTGTGCTTAATATCTCTCTTTTAAAATTTCTTGAAGATCGAAATGAAATCTACTTTCCTATGAAAATTTTTTGTGCATTAAAAAAGGAGCACCCAAAAATTTCACAAATAAAAAAAAATTGAAGAAGCAAGTTCTGTCACATCCAACCCCTTTTCCAGCTCGAAAAATTATCAATAATTGCTATTTTTGGCAATTTCGTAACTATTTTTTCGAATTGACTTTTGAAACCTCATTTGCGATTTTTTTCCAAATTACATCCGTAATCCGCACTTCAAAATATATTATTATACGTGGTTTTACAGAACCAGATAGAATTAATTGAATCTGATTTTAACAGATTTTCAATTTTTTTTATTTTTCGGGAGGAAATATGAACCTTTTTATATCTCCCTAGGCTGATATTTCAATTTTGAACTAGAAAGGAGATTTTCTAAAAGGTTTCAAATAATTTACTGCAAAATTCAGAAAATTCATCAAAGTAAACTATTACCCATAAGTGTACAGATAAAAATTTGAATATTCATTTCGTGAAAGTATATAATGACGATTATATTATCATTTTTTCAGTAATATTACATTACCAGATCAGATTATTATATTACATTAATTACATGTTCAATGATATCGGCTGAATATCAAGGATATATAAATATTTAAAAAGGTCAAAAATAAAACTTTTTCATTAATATTTATTTTGGTATCTACTTAGTGCTAATTTTTTGGTGAAACATTCCTAATATAAAGAAGAAAGTATCGTATCGCTAATGATACCATTTTGTTATCAAGCTTCGTCTACCAAACTAAGAAGATTAAAAAATTATGACCAAAAAACGGCAAAAGAAGCAAAAGAAGGATTTTAAAGATTTTTTGGCAATGAGTTTAATTTTATTCGGCATTTCAGCAGGGCTATTTGTGAATTTGTGTATTTTTTGTAAGCTTGTATTAAGAAAGGTTTAAAAATAATATTTTAAATTTATAAAAATAGAGTTTTTAGTTTTTTTTACAATGGTAAAAAAGAAGAACAATGATGATGAACTTAATAATTGATGTTAATATATGTCGACCAGGGTAGTATTAATGAAGAGATTTTTTTTCTGACTACTGGTCATAATTATTTATTAATATATTGAGAGATCCCTCAATTCATATATACGTTTCGATTACGCATCCGTAGTCCTCTTCAAGATATAAAATGGTTGACCACATAACCTATAAAGTTACACAGTAATAGAGTAATAGTTGAAAAACAATATAAGATATTAGCAATCTTAAAGTTCTTAACAATGATGATACAACCATTCAAACTAATAACAATAATAATAATATTATTAATCAAAATAATGACTTTAATACTGATCAGTCTGTCATACTTCCTTCTTGTCCATTAATTTCTAAATTTAACACCAAATTTCTCAAAAAATAGAATTTGGAAGTAATTTTCAAAACAATTAAAGATGCTTTAAAATGTCTTCGTAATCGAAAAGATATAACTTCTATTGAGAAATGCACAAATACAGTATATAAATTCACTTGTAGAGATTGTTGTAAATGTTACATTGGTCAGTCAGAAAGATATATCATATCAAGAATTAAAGAACATAAAAAATCTTGTACTACTAATGGTAGTACTATTTCTCTAGCCAAACATGCAATAGAATATAAACACACTTTCGATTTTGAAAATTTTGTTATTTTATCTAAAGAATCGTCCTACTATAAAAGATTATTTTTGAAAATGTATCACATCGTTAAAAATAATAGTAACACTGTTAATTCAAAATCTGATATAGATGGAAATAGTGGTATTTATAATAGTCTTATACTTTCGACTAACTACAAATAACGTAAGTCATCGTATATGTGAATATATTCCGTAACTATAAGTATATATGAATTGAGGGATTTCTGAATCTACTAATAAATAATTATGACCAGTAGTCAGAAAAAGTAGCATCTCTTCATTGATGATGAACATTTATTTCAAATTTTTTCTAACCATAGCAATGTATAGTAATATAATAATGCTTTCTCCATAAGGAAGCAAATGCATTTGCTACCAGGAAGCAAAGTGCCCATGGAATGAGCACCATACAAGTATAAATAAAAACAAAGTGAACACACTCGTGATCGTATCCACAGCTAGTTTTGATTTCTGTCATGATACACAATTTTAACAGCATCCCAATTAAAATCACGCCCAAGCGTAAGTCTATGTTTTGTAAGGACCGAGTAATATTTTGCACTTCTATGAAAATTCTTCCATCACATTTCCCCACTATTTATAAATTTCACTGAAATCCATCATACCAAAAAGAGAAAAATCAGAATAGATAAAAAATTATTTTTCGCGTAGAAAATCTAAAAATTGTACTCAAATGTTTTGTAACAATTCACCACGACACTAATTGAATTCAATTATGTCAAGAACACAAAAAAGATAGTCAAAGAATTTTATCATCACTCAGATTCAATTATCAAAATTTAAAGTTTTCCTAATTTTTTAAAACATAGGGACACTAATCCACTCTTGAATACAAATTTTAATTCATGAGAAATAGATTCTTCACCGTAAAGATGATTTTTTATTTCAACCGGGAAGAAACTTTATAATTACGAAGTGCATTGCTCCAAATCTCACCGTCAACTGAAATTGTCATTTTAGAACTAGAAGAACCGCTTTTGGAGTTTGGACAGCCATATTAATTATTTTTTAACATGTATACGTTTCTCCATAAAGCAAATTGTACACAGCATGAATCAATAAACGAAATGACTAAAAATGTCAATTGTACTGCATGCTTTGAAAAAGGAAATATTGTTTCTTTCTATTGTTATATAGCATAAACTACGTGGAATTACAGCAATGGTTTACACCAATGACTCGCTATTACTCTGTGTATATGGTCTCGGTTTCTCTTCATTGCGGCACAACTGCTAGCTATGTACATTGTACAGGTTCACCGCTTACAATATCATTTTTTGTGGTTTTAGTTTTCATGTGAAGATTGTTGGCACACGGAAGTGTGTAGAAAATAAAAGAAAGAGCCATATAGGGCGTGAAATAACAAAAGCAAAACTGTGTCGGAGGAACGAGAAATATATTCTGCAAAAAGACCCACGTATTAGTTTTAAATACACTAGTTTACACGAAAAATGTACCTGGAGAATAAAATGTTTTTTAGACTAATTGTGGGTCGCTAAAAAAAAATGACGTTCATTTATTTTTTCAGAGAAGCGTTTCCGAGATAATTGCAAAAAACGTGTTTTTTTAGCTAATGGTATAAATCCTGGTAACGGTTGATCCAATTAATATAAGTTGTGTTTCGTTGGAACGTATGATCTTCCACTTTCCGACTATATACCGCTTGTGTTAATCGAATCAAAACTTTTTGGGTTACAGACGATGAAAGTGAAAAAAGTGGATTTTCCGATCTTATTTGAAAATCACTCACTCATTTGTTCGATCTTTCCGAATTCCATCACCTATAAGCAATGAATTTTAATACGATTTACAAAAGCAGTATATCGGAAAGAAGAAGAACGTACTTTTCGAATGATATACAGTTCATGTTAGTTGGATCAAGCGTTCTCGAGATTTCTACCAGTAACTTTTTAAAGAGGCACAAAACACGTTTTTTTCAAACATCTCGAAAACGCTTCTTTGGAAAAACAAATGAGTGTCATCTTCTTGTTCAGCGACCAAGAATGAGTCTAGAAAACATTTTTTCTTGTAGGTAGTCGAGATGAGCGAAAAATGTGTAAATCAGTGATATTGATGAAAATCTGATCATTGCTCAAAGTTGGTCCGTTTCAAATTTATGAATTTTGATTCAATTATAATAATCTTCAAATTCATTCATTCACTTTGTCCATACTGAAGCTCCTATGTTTCCACTCGTTTTTCGCGTCTTTTTTTGTCTCGCGACTTTCTCTATCATGTTTATTAGTATATACTTTAGTTTGACATCCTATAAAAATTTGCTTTCACTTGAAGTTGTATCCATTGAATGAAAATTCTTGTGTTTGGATTGAAATATCAAAGCCTTATCATATTGGATTGACATGACAATAATTTCTGTCTGACCTTAGGACCAACGCTGTCATTTATACTTTTCACAATTGGAAAATTTACAATTGCTAATCTGTAAAATTGAATGATTTGCGACTTGAAATTTTCAAAGTTGATCAATGCCGGGATAAATCTTCAAAATTATATCATTTTAAACTATGAACATTGAAAATTACTGAATCTTTAATTGCAAATCTTGAAAATTGAAGAATATTCAATTGAAAATCTATGAAATCGAATTATTAAAAAATTTTATACTTTAAAGTTGAATAATTTTCAATTTCAAATCTTTAAAAATTGAACTATTTTAAAAAAGCATTCTAAATTATATCATTTTAAACTATAAACATTCAAAATTACATCAGTTTAATCTGTAAATATTCCAGATCATCAAATCTTCATTTACAAATCTTAAAAATTAAAGCATTTTCAATTGAGAATCTATAAAATTATACAAATTCAAATTTTAAATCTTCAGAATTGAACGAATTCAAAAAAGCGTTTAAAATTTCATCATCTCAAACCACGAACATTCCAAATTAATGAATCTTTAATAGTAAATCTTGAGAATTGAAGAACTATAATTTTGAATTTTGAATCTTCAAAAATGAATTATACCAAAGGAGCATTCAAAATGAAATCATTTCAAACTGTAAGCACTCCAAATTAATAAATCTTGAATTGCGAACCTCAAAAATTGAATAAATTTTCATTTAAAATCTCCAGTATTGAATAGTTTTCAATTTTGAATCTTCAAAATGAAACCATTGCAAAATAAACATTTGATATGAAATCACTTCACGTCATAAGCATTTTCAAATTAATAAATCTTTCATTGTAAATCGTAGAAATTGAAGAGTTTTAAATTGCAAATCTATCAAATTGAGTATATTTCAAATTTTAATCTTCGAAATTAGACTATTTCAAAAAAAACATCCAAATTGCATCATTTTTTATTTTACACATTAAATATTGAAGAACCTTCAATTGAAAATATTCAGAATTGAAGAATTTCTCATTGTAAATCTTTAAAATTGAATTACATATTCCAAGAAAACGTTTGAAGTTACATTATTTTAAACTGTAAACAAATCACATTAATGCGTATTCAATTAAAAATCATCAGAATTAATCAATTGAAAATTGCAAATCTACAGAATAAAATAAATTTTAATCTCAAATCTTCAAACTTAAACTATTAAAAAAATTCTAAATGACATTATTTTTAACTATAAACTTTCCAAATTAAATGATCTTTAACAGTAAAGATTGAAAATGAAACAATTTTCAATTTTAGATCTTCAAAATTGAAATAATCTGAAAAAAGCATTCAAAATTGCATAATTTTCTATTTTACATATCAATTATGGAAGTCTCCAATTTCAAAAATTAAAAATTGGAGAATGTTCCATTATAAATCATCAAAATTGATCAATGCCAGAAAAAAATGTTCGAGATTACATCATTTTAAACTGAAAACATCAAAATTAACTACATATTAACTACATATTAAAAAAAAAACGTTTGAAATTACATCATTCAAATTTTTTAATTATGAAAATTGATAAAACAACATTTCTTGAGAAAATTCGCATTCATTCTTCAACATAGTTCCCTTCCAACTCGATACACTCATTCCAACGAGTTTCTAAAATTTCGATGCCTTTTTTATAGTAGTCGTTGTTCAACACCT
>JAUMHM010000050.1:11239322-11259783 GCA_032362435.1 Melikaiella ostensackeni | reverse complement strand
ATAGTGTGTACTTTTTTTGGGCTCCTCAAAAATACCAGCCTTGATTTTTGGGGTTAAGTGTTGAAGCCCGAAAATCATAGTTGGTATTTTCGAGAAGCTCAAAAATCAGGGGCTCTGTTGACATTGAAAAATTCAGAAAAATATATTTGTTTGACAAAGTTATATCTGCGTTGTATCGTGGGGGTAATTCTTAGAAATAAGGGATTGAAGCCCAAGAACCGGGGTTGATATTTTCGAGGAGCCCAAAAATCAGAGACTTTATTGAGATTGGAAAATTCAGAAAAAGATTTTTTTTTGGTAAAGTCATATCTACATGCTAGAGAGGTGTTGATTTTTCGCGTTAAGGGTTGAAGCCCAAAAATCAAGGTTGATATTTCTGAGAAGCCCAAAAATTAGAGACTCTGTAAACACTGAAAAATTCTGAAAAAGACTATTTTTTGACAAAGTTACATCGACATGGTACAGAGGGGTTGGCTTATGGCGTTGATGGTTGGAGCCCAAAAATCGGGATTGGTATTTTTGAGGTGCCCAAAAATCAGGGACTCTGTTAAGATTGAAAAATTCAGAAAAAGATTATTTTTCGGCAAAGTCATATCTACATGGTAGAGAGGGGTTGATTTTTTGCGTTAAGGGTTGAAGCCCAAAAATCAAGGCTGGTATTTTTGAGGAGCCCAAAAACAATACACACTATTAACACTGTGAAATTCTGAAAAAGATTTTTTTTCGGCAAATAAATTCTGTTTTATTAAAAAAAAATTGTTTTGCTTTTTAAAAAAATACAAATTTAAGGCTAAAATTTTTTCACTTCTAGAAAGTATTTGTTATGTAAGCCCTAAATTTTAATTTTCGGAGATATTATCGGACGTAGAATACGAAAACTTGGAATTTCATTATAATCAGAGAGCGGTCGAGCCTAGTCTGAGGTTACGTACCGAGCCTGGGCTCGGCTCCCTCGTTGCGGAGAGCCGCTGCATGGGGGGGAGTGGTGGGAGAGCACGCGCACGCCGGGAACATACGACGCTTCGTGTCCAGCACGCACAATCACGCACGATTCCTCACGCCCCTCTCTCCATCTTACCCCAATTTTTACTCATTCGATGCGCGGCTTATTTGGTTGTTGACATATGCTTCGCTGCAATTCAATGTTTTAGATTGTTCTATAGATGCTGTATGAAAATAATAATGGATAATATTATTATTGATGAAGTTCCTACGTGTTCAAACAATGAATTGTTTGACAAACGTGCCAAGGAGTGGAAAGATTCCTATAAACCTATGTTTGAAAGGCAGGAATCAATTCGCATACATTGTAATGTTGTAATTAGTCATGCAAGAAATAAGGAATTAAGACGTCATTTAAGTTCAAAGTCGCGTGAAAAGAAATATGCAGATTTTCGAAATAACAGAAAAGGAAAAATAAAAAGGAGATGTTTCGGGTTTCAATCGTGTGCAAAACTACGAATCTTGCCGACGTTTCGTGAACATTGCACATTTTCGTTAAGAAATTTCTTCCGATTTATACAGGTAAAAACGTTCCCGATGAATCGTCTTTCAGAAAAAAATCTTCTACTTAAATTGTATGATCAGACTTTAAACGCAATGCGGGATAAAATTGGAAATAATAATATTTGGGTATCAATTGATGAAATCACTGATGCTTGTGGTAGAAAAGTAGCAAATGTAATTGTTGGTGTTTTAGATAACATTAAGTCTAGAGAATGTTACTTATCGACTTCTGAAGAACTTAGTGCAGCAAATTATGTGACTATAGCAGATCTCTTTCACGATGCAATGCAGTTGTTATGGCCTGATAATATTCAACACGATCGAATTTCTTATTTGTCACGGATGCAGCACTTCATGTGGTTAAAGCTGCTGGAAAAAAATGTTTCCGAAGATGTTGTATAATACGTGTGTTATACATGCTCTCCATCTTGTTGCTGAAGCAATTCGTCTGCATTATAAAACAGTAAATAGTTTAATTGCAAATATAAAAAAGTTTTCTTTTTGAAGTCTCCTGAACGAATCGCACGTTTCCGCGAGATGAATCCAGAATTACCGTTGCCACCAGAGCCTGTTATAATACGATGGGCAACGTGGCTAAGTGCGGCTACGTATTATGCCAAAAATTTTTAAAAAATTAGTTCTGTTGTTTTGAGTTTGAACCCAGAAGATGCAACATGTGTCGGAAAAACTCAAAAAGTTCTACAGACAAAACATTCGCTAGCAGACTTACAGTACATACAAACTAATTTTGAATGTTCGGTTGAGTACATTGATAAATTACGAACTCGGGGACTGTCGTTTCAGAAAAGATTAAGTTATGCTCAATACGTAAAGGATGAATTATTCAAACAGAATGGGCCAGCGTCAAAAGAAGCCGAAAAAAATTAAATGATATTCTGGCAAAAAACAAAGATTTAAAAGCACTGCTATTGATTGCTGAAAATTTTGATGCTTATAATATTGAAGGTTGTCCCTACTCTGAAAGTGAAATTCAGAAGATAAAATATGCCCCCATCACATCGGTAGAGGTAGAGCGCAGTTTCTGTCGATATGCTAATATTTTTAGCAACAGAAGGAGAGCGTTCATTTCCGATAATTTAAGAATGTTACGGTGTTGGCTAATGCTTTAACCGTCAATAAATTGAATTTCGACAATGGTTGATAAAACATTGTTATCTTACATTTAATTCGAAATGTCTTTTCGGCGCCGTTTTATTTTATTTGCATTGATAATGACAACGTATCACTTGTCGCTCTATTTTCTTTTCCTTCTATTCAGTGCTGTCCGCTAATCACAGTCCCTGGCATTCAAATGCTCGCGCGCGCTCTCCCATCACTTCCCCCCATGCGGCGGTTCTCCGTAACGAGGAAGCCGAGCCTAGGCTCGGTGCGCAACTTCAGACTAGGCTCGTCCGCTCTCTGTTAATGAACACCCTAATGGTTCTATTTACCGTTTTTAATTTGATAATGCCTCAAACAATAAATTTATTGTTTTGTGGCTCATAATTTCCAATCACGTCATTTTGAATACATAGTTCGGAAATTACTAATTTTAACATCCTCAAGTTCAAAGTTGTTGAATTTCAAATGCATGAGCCTTAAGTTTTTTTTATCTTATATGCTTATCATGTAAGATTGAATTTTGAAGCCTTTCATTTTATGTCGTTTACTTTTAAAGTTTTTGAATTTTAAATTGTTTAAAATTAAAAGGAGTTAGAAATTATTCTTAATGTTGAATTTTCAAATTTAAAGTTTTTGAGTTTGAAAGCTTACATAAATATTTAATGCTTTGATTCGATTTTCTTATTTACTCAAAGATTTGAACTTTTCTGTTTTGAAAATTTACGGCTTTCAGGTTTTAAACTTGAAATTTTTGGGTTTGCTCATTTAAAATTGCTTAGTTTTTGGGTAATGACTTAAATCACTTAAATATAAAAAAATGAGATATTTACGTTCCCCTTATGAAACTTTCATAGACAAATGAAAATTTTACGTGCTTTCGGGTTTGATCCATAATATTCGTAAATAAAAGATTACTATTCTCTATAGTTATATTTAGTACAGTTTTCTATTTGAAAATGTTGCATAACAACGACAAAAATATTTATATTAAGTTATCATAAAACTTATATTTAAGATCATTTAAGATAACGTTCCTAAGATTCCTAATTAAAAGATGCGGATAGTTCACTCCGAATAAACCAAAATTTGTTATTCAAAAACAAAGTTTAAACTTTTTTTTGTGTCACTTTTCAGTGATACCATTTTTTAAGAGTTTCAGATTTATTATAACAAGTCATAAATCAATGTAATAAGGAACTAAAAGTAAAGTCAAGTAGGTTAGAGTAAGAAAACAATTGTTTATAATGTCATAAACAAACTAATAAACAAAACTCATTTTTTCGTCATTCTCATTGATTATCTAGTTGAAATTCATAGCTTTTGTATGAAATATTACATATATTAACGGGCGCTTACAATTAGTTAATGATAGTTGCTGTTTACCAATTATTTAAACAGTTCTTTAAAAAAATGCACATTTTAAATATTTTATAATGAATAGGCTTCATTTTTTTACGGAAAAAAATCGAAATGTCTTGTCAAAGATACCTTGCTATCATATTTTACAAAGTGATAAAATTTTTGAATTATATACACAATTTTTATGAACAAATGCATATTTTGACCATTGTTTCCTGAATAGGCATGATTTTTTTGCAGAATCAACTCGAAATGTCTTGTCAAAGACTTCTTGCTGTTATATTTTTCATAGTGACAAAAACTGTTGATTATATAAACAATTTTTGTAAGCAAAGGAACATTTTTGACCATTTTTTATGAATAGGCCTTCTTTTTTTCGAAATTAACTTAAAATGTCTGGCCAAAGACTCCTTGCTCTCATATTTTCCATAGTGACAAAAATGAACCATTTTTATTAACAAATGCACATTTTGCGTATTTCCTTAAAAAGAGGATTTATTTTTTTTGCGAAATCAGCTCGCAATATCCTGACAAAGACTCATTGCTGTCATATATTTCAAATTGATGGAAACTATTAATTCCTCAAACAAAAATTAAGCCTATTTATGAAAAAGTGGTCGAATTGTGTACTTATTTGAAAAATTGTTTATATAATGAACAGTTTTTGTCACTTTGAAAAACATGACACCAAGGAGTCTTTAACAAGATATTTCAAGTTCATTTCGTAAACAAAAAAGAAGCCTATTCGCCAAAAAGAAGTCAAAATGAGCCTTTATTTATAAAAATTGTGTATGTAATTGAAAGTTTTTGTCCTTATGAAAAGTATGACAGCAAGGAGTCATTGGCAAGACATTTCGAGCTGATTCCGCAAAATGAAATCAAGCCTGTTCATGAAAATATGGTCAAAATATTCATTTGTTTATAAGAATTGTTGAAGTAATCAAGAGTTCTCGTCATTGTGAAAAATATGACAGCAAGGAGTCTTTGGCAAGACATTTCGAATTGAGGCCGCAAAAAAAATCAAACCCATTCATGAAAAAAGGTTCAAAATGTGTATTCGTTTATAAAAATTGTTTATATAATTAAGAGTTTTTGTCATTACGCAAAATATGACAGCAAGAAGTCTTTGGCAAGATATTTCGAGTTGATTCTGCAAAAAAATGAAGCCTGTTTATGAAACAATAGTCAAAATGTGCATTTGTTTATAAAAATTATTCATATATGGTAATTAACAATGTTCATCACTATGTAAAATATGACAGCAAGGTGTCTTTAACGAGACATTTTGAGTTTATTCCGCAAAGAAAATGAAGCTTACTCATGAAAAAATAGTTGAAATGTTCATTTTTAAATAAAAATTATTTAAATAACAGTTAACAGTTCTTGTCACTATGAAAAATATGACAGCGAGGAGTCTTTGAAAAGACATTTTCAGTTGATTTCGCGAAGAAATAAAGTCACTTCTTTAACAAGTAGTGAAAATGTGCATTTATTTATAAGAATGGTTTATATAATTAATAGTTTTTGTCACTTTGCAAAATAAGATAGCAAGAAGTCTCCGGCAAGACATTTTGAGTTAATTCCGCAAAAGAATGAAGTCTATCCATGAAAAAATGTTTGAATGAGCATTCGTTAATAAAAATTGTTTAAATAATTAGTAAACAGCAGATATTTTTAACTAATTGTAAGCACACATTAAGATACCATAAGTTATATTTCATACAAAAGCTATGGATTTGAAATATCTAATCATTGCAGTTTATGTCTTAAGGAATCTAAAATCATATATTTTCAGAATACGTACAGTTTTGAAATTCATGATTATCAGATTTTTTACAATTTAAAATAGAAAGTGGATGAAAATATCATTTTTGCTATTCTGTTCTGATTTATTTCACTCGTTACTTTATTAGTTTTGCGTGTTCTATTGGTTCAGATTTTTCTGCTTTATCTCCTTCGAGTACGTTGTTACTTCTTTTCATGGAGGTCTGGACTTATTTGCGATGTATACTTTCCTGTCGTTGTTTTGTCCAACTTCTTCTTTCCACGCATCGGTTTGTTGAATGCCAGTAATTTCTGGAACTGTTTCCCACTCTTGTTCCCTTTCTTTTCAATAACTGGCAACTTCTTCTGGTGAAAGCAGTATTACGAGTAGATTAATGGCGCTAGTATACTTCTTCACTTTTCAAACAAAGGATTCGACATTATTTATGGATTTCAGATGTGACTTCTCTAAGTTATGATTAGTTGCAAAGTGTTTTATCAAGCCGCTAACGCCATCACATGGTCCTTTCCCATGACCAGTTGCTGAAAAGATCCACTTCTTCTTGCAAGATGATTTACTCAATGCGTGATACTGATAGCGATTTTCAAAGTGAGCTGCAGCTCCATCTGTTATTATTGTAATTTCTTCCATTTTCTCAGGATTCGAAGATTTCTTAATTTGCACAATACGATCCATTGCCAATAAAGCGTGTGCAGAATCATGCTTCTTATCATCGGAAACTACTGTGAAACTTTTGGTTTTTGCACCTCGATAGCAAACAGCAGTAAATATCGATATCTGATCATTTGTCCAATGATTAGTTTGAATTGCATCTTTTACCATTAACTTCCGATTCTCAGCAAAGTGTCACTGCATTGTTAAATTATTTGAATCACTCTTAGCGCGATCTTTCTCCTCTTCAATTTCTTCTTGAATATTTTTCACATACCTGTATATGTGAACATTAGCTTTTTCTGTCCAGGTTGCTATCTTTGACAAAACTGTCAATAGAAATTGTTCTATTTTCTGAATCACTTTTGTTCCAGATCGCGAAAACAATATGATCTAAAGCAGTTTTCTCTAACAATCGTACAGATTGAAGCGTAATGCTTATAGCTCTTGGATATATTTTGCAATTTCGAAGCTGACAGTCTTCGGCTACAAGACAACACATCACTTTAGGCAAAATTTCATCTGAAATATCTTTGATATTCGTTCCATCCCTTCTCTGGTTTTTTAATCCAATAAGTAGAAGCTCAAAATTGGCGCAATAAATGCAAAGTTATTCCTCTTTTAAAGGGTTAATTTGAACCCATTTCGGTCGCAGAGAGTAAAATTTTGTCTTTCTAATTCTTACGTCACGATTTTTTTCTCAAAACAGGTAAAATATTTCTCTAATACTTCGCGTTGAATATCTTTTCACTTTTTCAATTCTTTCACCATTTTCCTTAACTGAAATTACGTCGTTCTTATTTGGGCTTTGTCTGGTACAATCTACTTGATCACTTAAATAATATTCTAATGCTAATTGCACTTCTACATCACTCACAAGATATCCATTGTATGGGTCAGGAGTGTAATATATTTCTTTTTCAATCAAAAATTTCCAGGATTGATCTATCATATATTTGGTTACTTCAGGACACGTTAAAAGTAAATCTTGCTTCGTATATTTTTTTGGCACCTTCGTCAGCAGGCGGATCTTTTCTTGTGCATTTGTACAGTTTTTCAAAGCTTTCTGAAAATTAAATACCTTTTTGTCGCAAGGAGAGCACTTTTCTTTTGGCAATGATACATTCTAAACTTTTGAAAACTTACTGGCCGTTGATTCCGTGAATGCATCTGTCAGCTGTTTTATTTTTTTCAAGCATAGTTTTCTCGGGACCTTTCTTTGATACTTAATGGATTTCGACAAGGCGAAACATTCAATTTTCCATCTGAAATTTCATGATTTGTTTCCTCAATCTGAAAAATCGGTTGAAATTCTTCGTCTTCATACTCTTAACTGTTCATTTTCACATACATTTACATATTCCAACATTGGTTCTTTGTCATCGGAAATTGCCTGATTTGAAGACACGCGAAACTTACCAATAATTCGGCGGTAACAATTTTTACAAACACTGTCGCTTGAAATGATTCTTCTCTCTGGAAAAAAGGTTCTAATAAAACAGCTAACTCATGAAGCTGTAAAAATGGGTCACTAGAATTGCCGTATATCACTTTCTTGTGAACAGATTGGAAGTCAGGACATTTTTTTTTGCTTACTCAGAAAATGTACGCCATTTTGGTAATTTTCAACTTTTTAAAATTTTTCTTTGTGGATTTTCAAAGAGTTTAGTTCTCCCTGAAAGCTTCTGCAAGAAATTTAAAAAAATCATTCATTTTTACATAATTCACCTGAATATTCATGTAGCCCCAAGTCCGTAAAAATTTTTTTGATAAAAAACAAGAAACACGTGTCTCGTATTTTACCTTGGAAAACAATATATTTCAGCCCAAAACAATTCCGTAACACCACCAGGGTCAGACTGCCCGATTTCATATGAAATTAGTCTTTTGAGGAATCGTATACCTAAAAAAGAAATAAGATCGCACGTGACACGATTTGTACAATTCACTTAGCAAATGGTCACTATCCGGTGGACTATACTTATAACAAGATGGCCATTATATAGTAAAACTGAATATTCAAAAATGTTACATTTTAAAATAGTTGAAATTGTAGAATTTAAATTCAGTGAAATTCACCTGCAATTATCTCAAGTTGGTCCTATTTTAAAACTGATATCTGTCGTCCAGAACTGAGTCTTCAACTTAAACATAATTTCACTTGAATTCAGTCAACTAGAATGGAGACAAATTTGTCTGAATTTGAATATGACAGTTCGAAAATGTAACAATTTTGAACAATTTCGTTTTTACTGTGTGAAACATAAAATCGAAAGATGACAGTGATTCCTTTTTTTCTAAATAGAAATATGTATCCAATCATTTCGAATGTCATTGGATATCACATGCCACATTCAATTTACTACTGTACTCGAAAAATGTATTGTTTTAAGCACTAGGTATTTAAAAAGGTCAAATTTTGAAAGCTCCGCGAGTTAAAAACTGTTTTCACCTTTCCTCTAAAAACATTTAGATTTCAATGTTTCATTTTAAAGTTGTTCGATTTTTGAAGCAAAAAGATAAAATATTCAATTTTAGAGGTTTAAATATGCTTGAAAATTTGAATGATCGATTTTTTTATTCATAATCAAAATTGAGCAACTTTGAATGTACAGATTCCAATGTCAAGTTTATCCTGCCAGTACATCGCGTTTCAAAATGGAAACTTTTAGTCACTTTTTCGACTTTTAATAGAATTTCATTCACATTTTAAATTATTTTTGTCCCTTCCACTTTCTTCCCTAAGTTGAAAAACTTGCGAAGCCTCATTCCAAATATATCAAATTTCGATGCGCTAATTGTGAGATTGTTTTATCTTTAAGCAAAAAATTTATAATTCCTAATTCTTATGTTTTATTAAAACTTCAATTTCAAATTTTAAAATCACAAATGTTTTAAATTCGACAAATCAGAGCACTTGGAGTTCAAACTTATTTGTTTTTTTACACTTTGAGTATAAAATTGTTTAATTTTGAATATTTTAAATGAAAAAAAATATTCACTTTTAATTGTAACTTCTATAATTGTATATATTTGAGAGGTCTATAAATAATTTTCCGCCTCGCGAAAGTTCTTCATGATCTATTTCAGAATTGTTTTATTTTCAGAATGTTTTATTTTTAAATTCTGTACAAATTTGAAGGCCTTGAAATGAAACTTGTTCAACTCACATCTTCCGATTTCAAATTGCACAAAATTTGTAACGTTTGAAACTAAAATAAATATGTTTTAAACATATTTTCTAAAATGTATACTCCAATGCTGTCATTTGAAGAAATCTGAACGACGCAGAACCATTTTTGCAAACCAGAAAAGAACTTTATGTGTATTTAATCCTCTAAACTTCGCTTGGATAATAAGTAACAAAAAAGCAGACAAAAACAAATGAAGGTTTGTGGGGTGAAAGGGCGTAAGTGCCAAATTTCGGAAATTTGTTTCAGTGGCCTAAAGTAATTGTTTTGGCCTAACTCATGTCCCTGTAGAAGATCATGGTCCAGTTCCATTCTGAAGTGAGCCAAAATCCATGTTTGGTAATTGAAAAGAAAGTAATTAGTTTTCGCCTGTTGTTTTCACGATTTGATATAGCTGAGTTGTAGTTTAAAAGTACTTTCTTGTTTTTATTTCTTCATTTAAGGGATGAAAAAGTTATGTAATTCTTTGTGTGTCAATATTTGCCTTTTTGGGAAGACGCCCCGTATATTTGACAAGGATATTCCTTGGAAGTTGATGCTTCTCCTAGGATGTTCCTTTCGAGATTCAATAGAGCTAAGTAGTAGCTTGAAAGTACTTTTTTTAAATGCAAAAATAAAAAAGTTATGCATCTGATTCTCAGTCAAAATTGTCGTTTTTTGGGACAAGCCGTTCCTTCGGCAAAAGATTTTTTATAGATGGTTGCTTCTCTTAGAATTATTTCAGGATTGTCCGTTCATTGTTTTATAGAGCTCAGTAATACCACAAAAGTACTTTTTGTTTGTGAAAAATATTAAATGCCTCAAAGTTAGACAGTTTTTTGTATACTATATTCTGTAAAATAAGCGTTTTGGCACTAACGCCCTTTTGACCGGCGACCCGCCAAATACAACAATGTCATCTTATAGTACTAACAAAAAACTTATCAATAATAGCCAATGACGGCGTCCAGAATAAGAAAAACTTTTTTCACAATAACATGCAGGGCCTCATGAAAAATATAAATAAAAAATTGGAACTGTATAAGGTAATTCAAGGCCTCTATTTATGAAACAACTCATTAAAAAGATCTATTTTTTAAGAAAATTAAAGAAGTTCGAGCATTCGATCTATATCCCCTTAATTAAAGTTCGACAGCAACGATCAGCGCTCATGGAACTCAGATGGAAATCCTTAACATTCACCAGAGTGTGAGTCTATAATTAGAATTGAATAATAAAACTAAAAGGAACCCAGACAGCAACAACGTTCAATCGACGGGATCAAGATATTTTTAGCACGAGTGCAAATATTTTAACGCTATTGAGCTTTGCTGTTTTTAGCACGTATTCCAATAAATGAGAGTAGACTGAAAAATATTTTTAGACTTTTGATATTTACTGAGCAGGTTTTGAAACAATTTATAATTGGTTATTTAAAATATTCGATGAAGCTTATGGTGAGC
Organism: Melikaiella ostensackeni; assembly: GCA_032362435.1. Lineage (NCBI taxonomy): Eukaryota > Metazoa > Arthropoda > Insecta > Hymenoptera > Cynipidae > Melikaiella > Melikaiella ostensackeni. Next base: position 11,248,726 of record JAUMHM010000050.1, on the reverse strand, counting down.
TTAGGGTTTCAAGGTTTCAATCGATATTTTTGGATTCATATTCTGATCTTCAGCTTCTAATCAGAGACCTCTTCTCACAAATGGATATACGATCCTGCAAATATCAGCTTGACGACGTGAAAAGTTGCTGTAAAGCGAGCCGGTACGCTCTCTTGAGACTCATATGGCGGAGTAATTCTCACGAAAGGGGGCGTTTCAGTAGAGATATTGAAATTCTCCTTTTTTCGTAAATTTATGGCTCACAAGGCGGTAAAATATTTCTGGAAGATGACTAGCGAGATTATTATTGTATCATTAATTCGATAAATTATGACTATAGAGCTCTGGACTTATATGGAAAATCCCACTTTATAGAGATATAAAATAAACATTAATTAATTTAGGGTTTTCCACGTTTTAGGTTAATTTACGGCAAATAATTATGAGAAGACTTCTATAAAATTCGGTTGTATCTAATGATATATTTTGAACCCAAAGGAATTTGAATTCTCAAGTATCTCCGGTGGTCTAAAATTAAAATACAGTGGTAGGTACTTTCATTTTGAAACATAAATAATTAACCATTTGCATATATGCATTTGCTTTACTTACCAACATTGGCTTTTAGTGAAAGGAATTCGAATAGCTCACCTGAAACAGAAACAGAAAATATATTTTTCTAATCCATTTAAACTATATTGACTATTCTATTTTCATTTATACAAGAAGATATTTTCTGAAAAAAGAAATTCTCTAAATTCGAATCAGTGAGAAGTACGCCACTGATTCAGATCGCAAACTAAAAATCAACTGAATGATCAGATTAATTCACTGGTTCATCAGTGAAAATCCTTACTGATTTGACTCAGTGACATACTTCTGATTTGAATTTAGAGAGAAAATCACGAATATTGACCATATGTGAACTTTAAGTGTTTTTCTATTATTATATAAACAAAACCAAAATATTGAAATCAGCTTCTTTTTATTTATCACGATTATCAATGTCGGATATAACTTTAAAAAATGTAATTGTTATTAACAGAGAGATTGTCAGTAGTTCAGCATACATTTCTGGTGTTTATAATGTCAATACTAGATAATCATGGTCGGATTATCTTCAGGATAAAGCAAATACATGCGATATTTTCAACGCAGGTGTACAATTTTGCCACTCATCATACAAAAACTTTCGTGTTCGTGGAGCCTATCGATGTACTGTCAATCAGGTAACACGAGAATGAAATTTACGGTAAACAACATACGAAATACTCCAATTTTCCCTATTCACGCCATTTTAAATCATTTTTAAAATTTCAGAGTATTGAAAAAGACATAAATTTGAGATATTAAAATAAATATAAAAGAATGACTTAAGTTTCAAAATCAGAAACTGGATCATCAATTTCAAACTATATTATTCCGCTGAGAATGTAAAGCAAAATATATTGCGTTTTGCGAACAAACGTAACTCAAGTCCCACGCTGAGAGAAATACGTGATTTTGACCATCAAATGGATTGTGCATAATGCTCCCTTTGGTACGGACATGATGAAATGAAGCCTGATTTTCCAGCATTGTTGAGGGTATTTCATAATAAAAAAAGCGAAATAATTTTTTCCATGGTTAAAAATGTGGAAAAATGTTGAGAAATTACATTTTTTGTAAGTTCAATGTACGTGAACTTATGTATCGGATATTATAGTTTCATTATGTCGTTGAATATTCTTAGACCGATATTGAATATTCAGGTATGTGAAGTGAAAAAATTTAGGAAAAACAATCTAGCTCAATCGCAGTGTGAAAAAAAAATCGATGTTCGAAGCGCAATTCACGGTTGAAAACATCGACCCGATTCTGTCATCGTTCGGGGGAGAAAGGAAGGAGCCACGTTCGCGAGAAAGAACACGCGGCTTTTTGAAAACTTGGAGGTTTCTTCGCATGACTAACCCTGTTTCTTATAATTTCCAGCTCAACGTTTCAAGACCGGAAGCGACGTATGACGCAATCGCATTTACTAAAGAAGGATCTGTATAAGCATGTAAAAAAAGTTTACACCCAACTTCTCACGCGGAACAGAAGAATTTGTTGATCTAATCAACATTATTTGCTATGCTTCATTCGGCGCGAATGTTGTTTTAGTGTCTCGAAACATAATCCATCGTAAGATAATTAACTTCATCATCGCAAATCACAATAAAATAACATTAAGTGCCCAAAAAATACCTTTGAAGCATGTCCACACTTGGCCGAAGCATAGTTTACATAGTGCTGAAATATGAGTGTCCACGGGAATCGTTTTATGGTTATGTCGGCACGAGGTGTGGCTATTAAATAACCGGACTGATGCTTTAAAAATTTTCATTTACCAAATTATTCGATGAAGATCTTATCTCTTTCGATGTAATCCCCTTTCCGATCCCTACTCTCCTCCATACAAATCATCCTTTGTTTGAAGCAATGTTGCAGGTCTCTTTCTGAGAAATCCTTTTTGAGTCGTGCCGCTTTTTACTTCGTCACAACATCCACCAACTTGAATCTGGTTCTTTTGATTTCAGACTTGATCTTCAGGAACAAAAAAAAACACTTAGAGCTAGATCAGGTGAGTACGGTGGGTGCTTTAATATGAGAAACGTGTTCTTCGCCAAAAACATCTGGACAGACATCGCCTTTGTGTGCTGGCGCGTTGTTCTGGTGAAGAATCCACGAGCCGTTCGTCCGTATTTCAGTTTTTTCTTCCTTACGCGTGTAGACTTTCATTTAATATTTGTCTTACAGTTTCTTTATCGATGTTCACTAAGTCAGCTTTTCCTCGAATGCTCAAGCATCGATTTGTTCGAATCATTTTACTCACTTTTTCGATGTTACCATCAGCTTTCGATATGCCAATCGGAATTAGCCAATGCCAATTAACCAATCGGAAATTTGAGTACGAGATGGACACTCAAGGCCATAAACTTCCTTCAACAAATTACACGTTTCTGTAGCGTATTTTCCATGTTTCACAAGAAACTTCACGTTGACGTGCTGTTCTACTTTCACACGCAACATAATTCTGGCGAAGCTCAGGTAGACGGTCAACTTCGAACAAAGGTTACTGTCGTTCTGAGGGTCGCACAACCTCGAAAGACGGTGGTTAGGGGGGGAAAGAATACAGATCAATATCAGACCCTGTTTGTTGCTGCCGAGGCCCAAACAAGTGGTAAAAAAACCAGCCTGGTTATTTGATAGCCACAAATAAACGGCTCTGACTCGACTACTAGGAATGGCTTTTCAGGTTCGAAGTCTGTGTCAAGTTGGAGAAAAAACATCTGACTACTTATTTGCTAAGTTTCAAGAAAAATGTTAAGAAGTTTTATCACAATTTAAGAAGAAGTCAAGGAAAACGTTGCGTATTTTAATTAGTATCCATCGACGTCACCGGTAGTAACTTTCATGCTTCGAAATAAAACTAAATTAATGAATGATAAAAATATATATTAGAGCGGGATGAAAGGATTTGCCCAAGGATTTCGGGATCCCTTGTATTTCAGAACTTTAGGAAGACTTTTAGTGTTGTTTGCCACTGACGTAACATCCATAGACGTAACCCTACTTTTGGCTTCTCTTTAGGGAAACCCTACAACAAACTAGGTACTACCCTCCCAGAAAAGTTTTAAAAGTAGGGTAATAAAAAGTACGGTTTTTAGATAAATTATTTTAGTTTATATACGGAGATATCAAAATCAGAAAATATAATATAATATTTTAAAGTTTTGATATTAATTTTATTTAAAACAAAAAATTTATTTTGAAAAAAGTGTCTCTTTTTCTTGTTGTCTCAGATAATTATTGTGTCTTTTTCTGGCTCATTGCCTACCATTTTATGGCATTGATTTATTTTATTGAATAATTAGTGCCTTCCATGTATAACTGTTAATAATTTTAGGCTTGCTTTTCCATATTTTGCTTTTTTTTTAAATTTTCAAAATTTTCATTCTCAAACGTTTCCATTTTGGAAGAGTATACAATTTTCAAAACTTTTTGAGTATACAATTTGAAATGTTTGTCATTTGGGGATCTTTAGAGAATTTGAGTGCGAATATTCTTTCATTACAAATGCTTCCTGTTCCAAGCAAACTCATGCAAGCATAAGGACTTTCTGGATTATATTCTAGGAATTTGAACGATTTCGTTTTGAAATCATAAAATTTTGAATGCGTGAATTTAAAATTTTGTGAATCGTGTAATGAGATGGTCCGAAGAAGCATGGAATTTTTTTTCGAATTTTCACCTCTCGAATTTGTTTGAGCAAGAAAAAGGTCCTTTTTTTCTTGAAAATGAATGATATTTAGAGGTTGCGTAAACCACATTAAATTTAATACGCATTTTCCATGAGAAAATATACGTTTTTGTAAATTTTGGTCAGAATCATCAATATTAGACTATCAAGTTACCCTTCAACTTTTTTTTTTAAATTAGCCATAGACCACAAATGAATGATTGCTTTTTCTATTTCATACCCCTAAACCTGTTTTATAAAGACACAAAACCCCCCATAAGTGAGAAATTGGGTTTTGTGAGTTTTTGGTACTTATTCTCATTTGATGTGGTTTGTTACAGTACGAATAGTTTTTAATGCATAAAATATTACACTTTTCTAATAATCAGATGTTTCAGAATTTTTTTTTCAATTCGTTAGTGTTTATAACAATCTTCACTTAATTAAATGCTGAAAGGTTGGGGTTTTTTTCGAATTTCATCTTTTTATCAACTTTTTAGTTACAGTAAGGCAATAGTTAATGCAAGGTAACAGAGTATTTGTTTAAACAATTCATTATTATTCAAAACTATCTTTTTTAGAGTAATACTAAAAAGTTGCCTTTTTGTTTAAACTCTTCAACTTTTTTTGTGTATTTAGTTACGAACAAATGACGAATAGACATCAAAGAGAATCAATTCGTTAAACAATTTTTTTCTTTTGCGGATATTTATTTATTGAGAAAAAACTTCAGAATTATTCATTAGCCTCTTATTTCACACTAGAATTTATAGCGATTGAGCATTTGATTAGAACCTTTTCAATTTATTTATATATGTATATTATCATCAATGAAACCTTTTCTTTCAGGAAATAGAGAAGGTGATGGGTAATATTTTTAAAGCAACAGCAAAAAAGTAAAATTTATCATTCAGAGAAAAATGTGATACTCTTCGCAAAATGATTCTCTTCGATATTTATTTATTATTTGTTCATAAATAAAGGCCAAAAAATGTTGAAAATTTCAGAAAAAAACAGTAACTTCCTAGCTACTAATAAACTTTAAATAACTTTCTTTCCAAATATTAATAAATTGTTCAGACAAACACTTCGATAACTTTGCTCTCCACTCGAAAAACCTAGTAAGCGCTATTTGGATTAGTCACTTGTATCAATGGAGTAAACATGAAAAACAACTGACTAATCCAAATGTCTCTTACTAGGTTTTTAAGGTGGACAGCTGAACTTGCATTAATTATTATCTCACTCTAACTGAAAAGAGAAAAAAAATAATTTAAAAAAAGTTGGAGAAAAGTTGGAAATTACTGAAAAACCCGCAAGTTTCTAGCATTATTCTGAGAGAATATAGTTATAAACAATATTAAATTGGTTAAACAATTATGTTTGTTAACTTTGGTTAGCTACTATCTCATTGTGAGTGAAAAGTTGAAAAAAGACTGGAAATTTCAGGAAAAAACCGCAACTTTACAGCATTATTCTAAGACAATATTGTTACAAAAAGTGAAAAATTGCTTAAACAATTATTTTTGCTGAGTTTAGTTAAGTGTTTCTTCGCTCCAATAGGAAAGTTGAAAACAAGTTAAACAATTTAGAAAAAACCGTGACTTTCTACCTCTATTCTAAGAGAAAATTGCTATAAACAATAAACAATTGGTTCAACAATTTTTCGAAACATCTGATTATTAGTAAAAGGTAATATTTCGTATATTACAAACAATGTTTATAAGAAAAAACCGAAAGAAATAAGCGTTAGAACCAAAAACTCGCAAAACTAATTTTTTTCACACACAGGGGTATTTTGGGACCCTATAAAAAAGGGGATGAAATTTAAAAAGTAGTTCTTGATTTGTATTCTATGGCTAATTGTAAAGAGAAATGTTGAGAGACTCAGAAAAATACGAATTGTTTTTGAAAAGTTATGATTTTGAAAAATTTCGGAGTGGAATGGCCATGCCGTTTTCAATATTGGAATCCCAAAATATTCAATTTAGATTATCTGATTTAAAATTGTTCACTTTCGAATATGATATTTTCAAATACCTTTTAACTTTGAGGGTTTTGCATTAAAAAATAATTTTTCTACTTCAAGTAGGATGCTTCGAATTTGAAATTGGTCGTGTTTTTGATTTTCAACTCTTTCAAGCTTAGAATTGTTTACTCTGAATGCTTTTCCTTTCTATTCAGTTTTGAATAATTGATATTAAAATTGTTCAGTTTTGAGAGCTTGAATTTTGAAATTTGAATGACTAGGAAAGAATGTTGGAAAACTGAATTCCAAATGAGAGAAAACGCAAAAACTTCAATGAAACTAGACAAAAACCATGGAATTTAATTATAAAAAAAAACGAGAGGAGAGTTTATGTCCATATAACGTCACTAGTTGGTCGTAGATAGTGTCTAAGTAGGTCAATCGATATGTTTGATCAAAACAAATAAATTTATAACGATATTACTATCTTATGTAAAATTCATTAAAAATTATCATATTGATCTTAGTGCATGCCTAGATAGGTCAATCGTTTAAAAATGTTGCCCTTTTGATGAAATTAAAGAATAGATCATTACCAGTTGATCTTGGATTGTTCATAAGTAGGTCAATCAATGTTCCATCAAAGTAAAGATAATTTCTCCAACATGTTCAAAATAGGGCATATGGAACAAATACCATTTGGGGCCATCCATATACCACGTTGACAGAAAAACTAAGAATATTTTCACGAATTTTTATTTGGACTTTAAGAAAAACCGAATTTTTAGCCAATTCACTGCTCCTATTGACTTTTTTGCTTTTGAGTACCAAGAATATCGATTTTCATGAAATATGAAATAAGTCCACGCGGAGAGAGGGAACAAGGAGAGGTGTCAAAATTCCACGTTTTTCCACAGAGGGGGGGGGGGCACAAGGGTGAAAGTAAATCAAACTCCATTAGATGCATTTTTTTCTCGATCCAGTGGGTCTTAGTTTCCAAGATATCCAGGTTTGGGTATTCACGCTTTTGAGCGCGATCCACGCTCGACAGTGGCGATTTCAACGCTCAAACGTAAATACTTAATCCTCGATATCTCGGAAACTAAAGCCCATTGGATCAAAAGAAAAAATACATATCGAATGGATTTTGATACACTTTCATCCTATTAGGCGCCAATCAAATCAGCGTCCCGCATCTCGCGACTTCTCGTTATCAGTATAAAGCTTATTCTGTAAAAAAGTAAACATGTAATAGTTTCCAGAATAAACAATATGTTAAGAACTTGATTTCCAAATAAAATAAGTCATGTGACCTGGGGGAAAAATAACAGAAGTGAAGCTTCTTAGTGGTTTCGGAAGAAGTACTCTGCAACCGAGTGCGACAGTCTCCTTGGTATACTTAAGCCATAAGCTCCCATACAAATAGTGATATTCTGTGAGCAAGTGTGCGAATGTTGCACACACGAGTTGGACTCGATCCAAATCACGTGATGCCCCATCTGCATTTCCCACAGATGCGAAAATAGCATCTGAATCCGATCCGCGAAAGCATTTCAGAATATTCAACCGCGTGAGGTTAAAGCCTTCTCCAACTTTGTGGACCTTTCTAAACGTTATAGCTGCTCACACTCCACCTTTCAGGATCTTTGTTCCTTCGAAAATTCCAATTTTCTCGAGAAGAGAAGTTACATGACTTTTTTCCCTCTTTCTTCTTTTATTTTGTTTTTTTAATTTTCTCTCCTGCCATCTAAATCTTCCAGAGAATGCATATAACATCGTGCTGGGTAGGCAATTTAAGAGTGTATTATAAAATTCTCCGGGAAAATCGACGAGAGCTCTTCTTCTGAAAATATTTCGCGGCTACTCATCGCGCCTCTGAAGAAAGATTAGGAATTTCATTTTTTAGCGACGGTTTCATAAAATGAATGAAATAATTTGTTGAAATATTGAAGATTTCTATTCAAGATTTTAATTTTTGAATTTGTTGAGCATCAGTTTATGGTAGCATATAGTCAAGAATTTTAGAGAACGAAGATTCATTTATGAAATAAACTTGGACAGTGTCTTCCGCATTACTTTATAATGTTCCTTATACCTCACGTATTGGAGAAAAGTAATCCTATGATTTAAAATGACATTCGAATATTTAATATCCCTCTTTCCCGTTGGAGATTTTATTGGAAAAGGTTTCGTGACAGTAGAAATGAATCTATTCATAGCTGATCTATGTGACTTTAATGTGCTTCGCTGAATGAGAAATTAATCAAAATCTTTCCATTTCAAGCTTTCAATTAGCACCCTTAAACTTACATTATTGAATAATTTGTTATCGGATTTTGAAATATGTCGACTGGTCAATTTAAAGTAGTCGAACCGAATATGGAAAATTCGTTTCTTCGTCATTCGTATAAATCTTTTAATGAAATAACTCGATTTCCATCGATGAAAAAGGTTCCTATTTTGGTGAAAGATTTGGTTGATAGTTGTCTGAAAAAGTGGATTTAGTAAATGACTAACGCTTTTGACTCATATATTAAATTTTTTCATATTTTGCGTAAGTTCCTCTTTAGAGCGAAGTAACTGATGGACGTTTCCTAATGACTTATCGAATTTCACTTATGGAGTGGAAACAAGGGCATAAATTGGAGTATAAATTCTAAAAAGCGTCGTGAATCTGATAGAACAGTCTATTGTAATGAGCCTCTGAAGATAGAATGAAATGGCGTAATTGATAGTGTCCGCAGTTGAAAGCAGCCCATCCTTCGATGTGATTCCGGTTGGAAATGGAATCGGCATTCGATAATTCGAAAAGCGGAAACTACCTTATCGCTCAGAATGGTGGTAACTTTATGTTTACGTCTATAATACCTTCTCGAGCATTGGAACGTCTTTCCTGAGTCTACGAAAATCATCTAGCATCCCTTACTTCTAGGTCGTTACACCGTTATGGCTTCACGCATTTCCGAACATCCAATCCAGTAAAGAACACGGAGAAAAATGGAGAAATGATTTTTATAAAGAGTATTCACAGTAAGTGCCAGTTGATCAATTCAATTCCGAAATTGGGTCAAAAAGATCAGCAGCGCTTTTATACAGATTTCGGATTTTTTATTTGAGCAGCAAACTGCGCATCAGAAGTGAGATGGAGCTATTATTATGAGAAGGATAGAGGTTGGTGTAGAGTAGGTAGGGGGA
>JAUMHM010000050.1:11223791-11239222 GCA_032362435.1 Melikaiella ostensackeni | reverse complement strand
TGGAAAGGGTAAGGGATAGGAGTGGCTGATAAGGGATAGACGTTTCGAAAGTGTGTATAGAGGGGGCGGGGTTAGTGAGGATAGGAAAGGGGCAGAGAGGAATGGGACAAAGAGGAGTGTGAATGTGGAAAGGGTAAGGGATAGGAGTGGCTGATAAGGGATAGACGTTTCGAAAGTGTGTATAGAGGGGGCGGGGTTAGTGAGGATAGGAAAGGGGCAGAGAGGAATGGGACAAAGAGGAGTGTGAATGTGGAAAGGGTAAGGGATAGGAGTGGCTGATAAGGGATAGACGTTTCGAAAGTGTGTATAGAGGGGGCGGGGTTAGTGGGAATAGGAAAGGGACAGAGAGAGATGAGACAAAGAGAAGCGTAAATTGGGCTCGAGAGGGCAGAGGGGGAACCCCTGACACGGTGGTGGCGAGATTTTTTCACGACATATGTCATTCCTTGAGAAAAGGTACCATTTCCCGTATATTTTCCGACATTTGAGGCCGATTAAAAACCTTCTAGCTTGAAAAAATGAGTCTCCGGGGCTCTGTTGAAGATGAAACTTCGAAAGCCTACAGCAGAAATTGAAATTGAAGTATGATTTTCCATCGAAACCCTTAAATCGATACTCAAGGACTTTTCTCCAAAAAAAAAAAAAACGCGAACATCTCCTAAACAACGATTTGTAAATTGGTATCACAGTAAATGTCAATTGATCGATTTGATCCCGAAATCGGATCAAAAGGATCTGCAGCACCTTTACACAGATTTTTTATTTCTGATTTGAGTAGCAAATTGCGCATCAGAAGTAAGATGGAGCTATTATTATGAGAAGGATAGAGGTTGGTGTAGAGTAGGTAGGGGGATACTGGTCAGGTGAAAAGGGTAGGGGTTAGGAGGGGCTGATAAGGGATAGAGGTTTCGAAAGTGTGTATAGTGGGGGCGGGGTTTGTACGGTTGGGAAAGCGTCAGAGTGGGGTTGGACATAGAGAGAGTGTAAAGGGGACTGGAGAGGGAGGAGGGGGAATTCCTGACACGGTGACGGCGATATTTTTTTACAATATATGTCATTCTATAAGAAAAGGCACCACTTTGTCGGTATGGAGTTAAGACCGTAGAAAATAAATCTTCTTAGTTGAAAATGAATTTGTTTTGGTTTGGGATTCAACTATTTTGTTGAAAGTTCGCCATTTCTGATTGTGAATTTAATGGTATTGTTAGAAATTCATCTTTCCGGGTTAAAAAATTAACTATTTGTTTGAAAATTAACTTTCTGTGAAATGTTCATATTTGCGGGGTGAAAATTCAGCTATTTTTGCTTAAGAATCAAATTTCTTTTGGGTTGAAATATCAAGTACTTGGTTGAAAGTTAAACTCCTTTGTTAAAATTTCATTTTTTTCGTTGACAATTCATCATTTTGGATGAAAATTCATTTCTTTGATCGAACATTTAACTATTTTGTTGAATTTTTTTTTCTGTCGAAAATTCATTTCTTTAACTAAAAATTTAAGTATTCCATTTTCGGTTGAAAATTTTCCTGTTTTAGCTGAAAATTCAACTATTTCTTTGAAAATTTATCTCTATTAAGGAAAATTTAACTACTTGGTTGAAACTTGAATTCCTTTGTTGAATATTAATTTTTTTGTTGAAGATTCATCATTTAACGTGAAATTTTATCTCTTCAATCGAAAATGTAAATATTTTAAAGAAAATTTGTTTTTTTTCCGCTGAAAGATAATTTTTTAACTGAAAATTTAACTATTCCATGTTTGCTTAAGAATGTGTCTTTTTTAGTAGAAAATTCAACTATTTGGTTGAAAATTGATCTTTTTTTGTTGAAAAATTATTTATTCTTTGAAAATTAAATGTTTTTCAGAACGCTTTTACATGTTACATTGATTGACTTGCTAAACAAAGACTTATCTACTTTGTCTTTCAAAAATTTTTGCTTTTTTTTAAAAAGCAATACCATATTCAATATTCATCAAGCCCATCATCATTCCATGTCAAGTATTACATGATATCACAGGTATAATAATTTAATCTCGCCGATATACCTTTCGTGATTTACTGCCAGACGTTACATTAACGAAATTGGATGACACTTTCGCGAAAATTGCACTTCACACGAAACTTATTTTTCCCTTTTGCACGAACTGGAATTTTATGTAAAATGTTTGACGCCCTACATGTCGCGAAGCGGCGAGAATTTATATTTCAACGTCTTGGGAACAGAAAGAAATATAAGTGTGCTTCAAACTTGAATATGATGCTCTGAAGTTCAATTTTTGACCCAGTTGAGTGTTTTTAATAAGTAATAGAATTGAAGGGTTGCCCAGAAGTTTTATACATCTCTTGTGTCGGTCTTTCAAAAAGTTTTATGTACTTATAAATTCAGAAATAATTTATTAAATTTCTAGTTTGGATTAAGAACATACTTAAGTAAATTTTGAAAGACAAATTTTAGATAGAATGCAGCAAGTTTCATGCTTCTTTGACTATCAAGTTCTTCAGATATTGAAAAAGTTGTTATTCTCCAGACAGGCGTTATTTTAAAACTTTACGTCGTTTCATATTTATATTGAGAAACGGAAATAACGGTCCGCATACTTGAACTTTTCGCATTGAATCACTCGCTGGACATAAATTCCAATTGCAAATGTAGCGTTATTTATTTCATATGTTTTCAGTGGAACCACAACATGATGCAATAGACGTAATCGGTGGTACATGTACATAAGCCATGTGGCTTTGTCGTGAGATGACAAGGGCGGATGAGCTGACTGTATGGCAACTACTATGGCGAATTGCCAAATTCTTACTATACGAAAATAGGTGGAGGTCGCAATCCAGGCTTCTCCTTCACAGAGAATTATCAATCGAACATATCTCAATTTTAGTTTTGAAATCGTAAAGTTTCGATAGAGAATGCAAATGCTTTTTTTAAAGAAGAACGAAGCACTATAGAATATAATAGAATTTATTAATGAATCAATAATAACAACAACAGATTGCAAAGCTTACAATTTAGGCTCCAAGCTCAACTTATTACACTAATCTATAGGGTAGTAGGGTGGTTTTTTATTTAAATAGCTTGAATATTATACTAGACATACCAAACGTACAAAAAACCTGCAACTTTGAGTAAGACATTTGCGCTGGATAGAATCACTATAATAACTTACACCAACATGTGTTTAATACGCTTGTGTTTATGTTTTATGTACCCTAAGGAATTTGAGTCATAGTCCCCTATATGCCTGATTTAAGATACATCTAAATTAGTGCATTTACTAAAGAAGTTCGTAGTTAAGTTCATTATGAAATTTTTAATTTTACTTATGTTAAGCTCATCATGGATATCTTTCGTGTATGTATATCTAGGGAAATTTCCTACTAGTCTAAAACCTTTGTTTTGAACAACTTGCAATTTATTATAATTAGTATTGCTTATATTGGAATAATATGAAGCAACATAGGGCAGTATTCTTCTGATAAGTAGTTTATATAAAAGAATTTTATTGCAAAAGAATAGAGCAGACTTATGACTACATATAGGAAAAATTTTTTGCAGAATACCTATGGCTTTATCACATTGCTTACACAGACACAAGAAAAAAATAAAGTGGCATGTCCACTGAACCAGACCACTTTATTCATATGTTTTTTGGATCGCTGAATTCCAATCTGGTGTCAGATTTGCTCCATCCCGTCAGGTTTTTGAGAAAATTAGCCTTTTTGGCCTATTTTAAAAAGAACATAGAGTGTGAACCAGACGTTCTAGAAACTTCTGGAATAGCTTTAAATAAAGGTTAAACCTTGTAATTCAAATTGATTGTATTGCAAAAATTATTTCCGATGCCTATTCTGAGCGGTAACATGCTTTTGCTGCGCGCAGGCTGGCTCATCACTTCGTACCATCCAGACGGCATGGTAAGCGCGCGTGCAGCAAAAACCTGTTACCGCTCGAGATAATCGACGGAAATAATTTTTGCAACATAATCATCTCAAATAACAAGGTTGATCCTCCATTTTAAGCAATGCTAGAAGTTTCTAGAACGTCGGGTTCGCACCCTATTCTGTTTTTAAGAAATGGCTGAAGATGCTAATTTTCTCAAAAACCTGATGTGATGAAGCAAATTTGACACCAAATTCGGATTTAGCGGTCCTGAAAACATTATGCATATGGTGGTCTAATTCAGTGGACTTGTCACTCTCTGTGTTATAAATATGTTTAGTAAATGTGATTTTAGAATCGAGAAGAACTCCTAAGTAGCGAACTTGAGTTTTCCACGGCAAAGAATGACCATCAATTATGATCGTTTGGTTGACAATGGGTCTTCTTCTTGTGAATATAATAGCTTCTGTTTCAAGAACATTCGCTTTAATTTTCCATTTGTGAAAAAGCATAAAGCATTTTGTAACAGTGCTCTGAAGATGCCTACATGTTGTGTCGATAAGATAAGATAAGCGATAATGAACATTATGTTACTAGTGTAGCAGTAGTTACTATTCGAATTAAAATGAAGATTTCTTTACAATCAAAAATAAATTCTCAATACAACGAATGAATTTCTTACTACAGGAGTTCAGAAAAATTTTCAGAACTTATTTGCAAGTTCATTTATATCAGGAATTTCTATAAAGAACATAGAAATAGTTTAGGTAATTAGTATTGATTTCCAAAAGTCAGTTTTCAAAAGCTGGATACATTATTCATTTGAATTTATAAGTACTGATTGCATTAGTAAATTGTTGATGAAATTAACAATTTAGTATGATTCATTTCAGGAATTACGTTTTTAATTTCAAATTTGACAACGTTCATAAATAATAAATTATATTATTATTGAAATTAATCAAACCGGAGATTGAAGTCTGTGCTTATCGAATTTTATCTGTTGGCTGAATTCTAATTTTTTCAGTATTCCCTTTTCTCGTGAATAAAATATCTGTTACTTTCACGATTTTTCCGGTCCTTCAAGTGATTTCGTTACAACTTCCTGAATACCAATATAACACTAGAAATTCAATGTGATGGAACTCAAAGTGAAAAATATGCAGCAAAATAAATACTGGTAGCTAGAGGCGGATTTTATGCATATTAAGACCCCCTTTGAAAGGGCAGAAACACTGCAATAAAACTCTCAAAGCGATTTGCGAGAGGGTATTTTTTTCGAAGAAAGGTATCATTTTGTTTTAACCTTTTAACATACTACCCCCTCAAATCAAACGATATTTAACCGAACCGAGAAAACTTATTGTGTCGTACGCATGAAGAATAAGCTATTAATCAATTATCTTCTAAACTTGGTTTGTACAGTTTTCTTCTTGGAATTTAAACTTTTTCCTTACCTTCTTTTTATAGAATTATAATCAAGTAAAAAAATCTATTTTTTTCAAAGAAGGGTGGTTTCACATCGACAAAGCATACTTAAAATTTTAAGCCAGCGATCTGATCATATGAGTACATTCGTTAAAAGTCATAATTTTTTCTATTTTATTTTTTCCCTTCGCTAGTATCCCGAGACCCAGCTTATGTTTTCGCTTCAACTTTGAGAGGAATATTTTACATACGGAAGGTATTTTTTTATTGTATAAGCTAGTGTTCTAGATTTGATTTCAGTGAAAATGATTATATTTCATCCTTTATACATAAAGTTCATGTTCCTACATTTCTTCGTTTTACATTTCGTTCCCATTTTTCAGATTAATTTAGCTTTAATAAATATTTTTCTTTCTTCTCATGCAACATAGAGAGATTGTATCTATACCAAAATTCAGATTACGTTTGTATATTTTACAAGCTGGAAACTGATTCAAACAATGAATCAGGTTTTATTTGTTCTGTAGATAAATTTATTCCACTTCAATTGAGGAATTTCTTTCCCAAAGGCTTTATTGACGTGTTTTAAATACTTCAAGTGTGTTATCAATCAATGAAACTTTTGAAAATATTTGAAATTGTATCCAATAAAGCTTCGTCTTTTACGAAGTGAAAATGTTGAAATTCGGTTTGATCATCCACTACTCGCAATACCCAGGTAACACCGACATCTTATCATCAAATCAGAATCATGTAATGGCGACGCTAGGGTCTTGTCTCGCGTTTCATGAATTTAAGCTTCAATTTTATTAAAAGTAGTGAAAATGAATATTGGAAAAATATATTTTTGGAATCCTGTAGTCGAATATAAGAAATAACAAAGCATATAATTATCATTAGGAAAATATTCATCGAGTTTCTTGCGGTTAGTTTGATGTTAGAAACAATCCTGCAGGGTTTTGATAAAATGTTCTTATCTCCTTGACGTTGGAATGATGGCGCGTGTAAAGTTCGTACTCAATACACTAACAGAAAATTTAATAATTTGACTATTCAACCTGTTAAATCAGCGGACATTTTTGCCAAGAGCAGATGGATTTAGGTAATTTAGTTCGAATTGCAAAATCAATGCTTCTCACGATTTGCCCAATTCTAAACCAATCTGACAATTACAAACAGATGCATGCGGGATTACAGTCAATAAAATGAGTGCTCCGTGGTGTTACTACCGGCGTATAAATAATTGATGGCATCCTCGGCACGGTAATACTATAAAAGTGATGCAGTGCCGTTGGCCAATAAATTGTCCCGATTACCGTTTCCAAATAGGTTAATATCGCGACGCGGACCTTTTTCCTACCGGGTACCGTGATTTTCGGGAACTCCTATAAATCGCTTAGGTATGGCATAAAAGTCAATGTGAACACTGTAATGGCATTTTAAACTGCTATAATGGGCTAGTAACAGATTGCACTTGTTTCCCAGGAGTGGAACCTTTAAATTTCAACGCTCGGACAAGAGGGCGGATTTCATCTTGTCAATTGAGCTATGAAAAACTAAAACCGCCTAACTCCAATTCTCATGTTAGCAAATTGTGTTTTGTTTGCAAAAAACTTCTTGCGCTCATACACACGTACCTAATTGAAAAAATGAAGGTTCAGCAACTTTTTACCCACGACTTAGTTAATTTAAAGTTGTGAAATATTTGGGAATTTTGAGTATTTAAAATTAGAACATGAGGAATGGAAAGTATTCAATTGTTCTTCCAAATCCAACCTCATTATATCCTTTAATAAATGTATCTCCGATAGTGAATACTTGGAGTAAAATTAAAGTACATAATATGTTTATCTATAAAAATGTTATGTTTTTTGTCAATTAATTGTTTAATTTAATTTAATTTAATTTAATTTAATTAATTGCCGGGGGTTTGGCAGCTCCTATAATCCAGCTACTTGGTGGCTAGTTGTGGTGGAGGGTTGGATCGTATTGATCAGGCTACCGATGCGATTCCACTCCCGGGCGCGATATTTATATATTATATATATTTATTTAACATAATTTTCTTACCAATTTGTTGTATTTTTTCCACTATAGTGTTATGGAATGATAAACCGTCCTAAGTCCATCGAAATTTTCACAAAATTATAAAATGCGTAAGTAGCGCTATCTATTTTTTTACATAGTGATCCTTAAACTGACCCTCTAATCTACACAAAAAATAATTATCATCTGAATCAGTTGCAAGTTGTCCCCCTCAAAATGTTTCTTGTCTCTTCTGTAAAATTAGATTCAATGAAGTTAGGCGATTTTAGTTTTCCGTAGCTCAATTAGAAATTACATTTCACGACTTAAAAAGACTTTTTAAAGACGTATGTATTCACTATTGAATAGTTATGAAAGAAAACACGAAAATAAGTGACTGAATTCTATTGAATTAACCAGTAAATTACCGAGTATC
Organism: Melikaiella ostensackeni; assembly: GCA_032362435.1. Taxonomy (NCBI): domain Eukaryota; kingdom Metazoa; phylum Arthropoda; class Insecta; order Hymenoptera; family Cynipidae; genus Melikaiella; species Melikaiella ostensackeni. Next base: position 11,231,447 of record JAUMHM010000050.1, on the reverse strand, counting down.
AAGACATTTCGAACAACTGATAACTACATTCAATGCTTGTGAACTAGAAAATTTAGTTTTCAATTATTTGAAAATTTTTCTTCCTACTTTGGATAAAAAATGACCCTTTGGGATTTACAGTATCACAGTGTATTTCCAACAATTTATGCGATGTTTTACAATGTTTTCGAAACTATTTGGAATTTAAGAATAGTAAACTAATATTTCACACAAGTTGACAAAGGTTCTAATATATAGGTATAAGAATTTTATTATTAAATCTCTCTTGCCTACAGCATCAAAAGCATTTTGAATTTCATTACTTCACTTGCATGTTTTGAAATAGTGAATTTTTCAGATATTCTATGAAAACATTGTTTATAATATATGGAATCGATATTTTAGTACAACTGTATTAGCTTTTACCTTCCGGAATATAAGAAATAAAATAAACGAATACATGTTAAACTGATATGTTATATCTTTGTAACTATTCTCCCTTTTCCATTCGGCGATTGAAGTAAAGAAAATGGGTTTCAGTTATGGATGTGAATTTCCCCTGAAAGAGTTATTTTTATGCCCAAAAATACGACCACTAATTATTGTTGTTCTCAATATTATATTTTTTTCTTTAAAACTAGTTGAAGCAATTAAAACGTCATCGTATGACCTGTCCATGTTGCAGTTTCCAAAACAAAAGTTATGTTTTCTACTCAAAGAAAAAAAAAAAGTGGTTAGTGTTGACGTTTTAAAATTGCGCAATTTATTGTCTTTAGGAAAATTTAAGGCTTCATTTTCGCAAAATATTAAATCCCTTTTTTCATTGTTATTCAATGTTGTCTTCAGAATTGTGCGTCATGCTCTGGCCTATGTATAAAAAGTAGTTATTTTGGAAAAAGGCGCATTTAAGTATTGGCAACACTACTATTAATAGATTTGAATTTCATGAGCTGCTCAATCTGCAAATCAACTGATCTTATGTTGCAATTTTACTTGAGTAATGCATGTCAAACGGCGAATTTTAGTAGGGTTTAACATAATCATCATCGTCTGGCCTGGTAATAATTATTTAGAATAAGTGCGTTAATCATTTACTCAAAACATTAGATAATGTGTGATCATGTTAAGATAGTGAATTCTGATGTAGAAAATATCAAATTTTTTGAAAATTATAATTTAATTCTTCATAAAGTTCATATTACTTTTGTGTCATGATCTGGTCGAGCGTCATCGTCTGGCTCTAACTTATGTGAATGAATTAAGTGTATTAATGAACATTGTTTAACATTAGTGTATTCAAAATACTCGTCAATTTCCAAATATTTTCCATAAATATCAAAGTTCTTGGAATTTTTCGGCTCGTTACGAAGATTAAATTTATGACCTTCAACATGATGGCTGACAAAAAGTTTCCAAAGATTTCGATGCTCAAGTTCTGCGTTACACGGAGAATCACCCATATATATTTTAACGAATTCCGAAACACTTTAATAGTCTAAAAGATTTTTAAAAAGAATAGAATTCAAATCGGAGTAAGTATTTGACTCAGTACTTTTTTCGCGATTACGTATTGGGTTTCTCATTATTAGATCCTATACTCACTAAAATTTTTTCTTTCATGAAGGAAAGAACTTGGATTGTTTTGAATACCGTAGAATTGCCTATCTTCGGATATCGGCTCAAACTTCGTACACCCAATTTTTTTTGTTACTATGTAACTGAATAGTATAAAAGCAATAGAAACTTTGAGCTCAAAATCAGAAATGACGTAAGAATAAAATTTTGTTTTTCAAAAATAAGTATAAACCCAAGAAAAATAGGTGTCCCAAGTTTGGGCCAGTGTCAGAAGTTAGGTGATTCTGCGGTATTGTATATTACAATTCAAGAAGATTTATACAGAAGAAAAGTGGTTATCCAAGCCCAAACAAGGGCACTCATTCATACATACTATAAATACATACATACAAACATACAGAAAAGTTCCGCTAAGGAGAAATTACAATACAGGTAAGATTTTTTCTTTTTAGTTCTTGTATGCTTTCAAAATTGTATGATTTGAAACCCAATTTAGATGTAGTTATCATATAATCTAAAATTTCTCCATCCAAGTTGATGCGAAAACATATTTCACTTAAGGACTATCATTTTCTGAAAAAACCGTCATTGCCATGCTGGTTATCGCTATAATGAACTATTGTTATAGATGCGTCTGTGGTTATGACAGCAGGCGAGGTCTACTCATCCATTTTCTCTCCATCTGGATGAAAGCCGACGTTCGTTACTTTCTTCTGCATCAGAATGTAGATACCAGCTATCTGCGTAGTGCGCATTTATGATTTTTTTATTTTTTGCTAAAAGTTTCCGGCCACCGGTAGCAGGATTCTCGCTGGGGAGTGGAGATTAAGTGTTGTAATTTGTTGGAGCACTCGATACGTGACCGCAGGTCGGACATTGTACTGGTGGTAATTTTTTTTTTAAATCAGAGCATTCTATAGTAGTTCACACAAGACATGCTAGTCAATACAATCACATACACGGGCAATAACAAATGGGTGTTCTTATATAAACGAGGCAAGGAAGCCGGCTTTGCTTATTGGCGCGACCAAGAGGACATTTTTCATTTCTCCGCTTTTTGCAGAATCGACGCAGTATGTACGTATCAGCGCCATAATGTCTACGGTACACGTATGTATGTATAGTGTTCATCGGCAATCAGCAAACAATGTTCCACACAATTTCCAGTGCAGAAATTTTCCCATCTTTTCCTATTGAAAGTTGGGTTTTGATGGGGCCCCTATCAGGATTTCTAGTCCAGAAATAACTGATATAGGCATTGTCCGGCTGTAGTGAGGAATTCCATGCTTTGTATAGGTCTGGCGAATCTATCTGCATTTAATGGGACTTCGACCAGAATTAAATGAATATTTGAATTTCTGATACATTAAAAAAACAATCCAACAATTTGTTGCATTTATATCTTAAATTATTGCAATTTTTGAGAGTCCAGTAACATCAAGCTAAAATTTATTGTTTATAGAAGAATGACAAATTCATTTGTTTGGAATACTCTTTCGCGAGGTAACAGAAGTTTTCAAAAGTTATGTAGTAAAATGAGACACAATTATAATTTTTCTATTTTCACTCAATTTTTTTGCATAAAATATTAATATAAAAAAACCCGTTTACCTTCTGTTTGTAGTTTCGTATTTTCTAACAAGATCGTACAAATTAGTGATTATTAATTTCTTCACTCCACAGTATCTTTCACTGAATTAAAATGTTTCTGATCAACCTCGTGATATTTCTTGAAAGTGCGAATTTGAGAAAATAATAAAAAATATATGATAAATATATGATTTTTCAAATTTTATGCTTAAGAATATTTTTTCGAAAAAATAGTAGGTTCAGTAATGAACTCAAGATTTCTTTAACACAAGAACGAAAAGTATTTGAAAACTAAACTACACTCGTATTTTGAATTGCCGCTTAAACGCTGCGCGCAACAGGCAACGCACATCGACTGACGCCATGATAGAAGTTGGCTGCTGCCTGCCACATGGTCACTTGTCCATAAAATATACAAATCTTCAACATTTGACTGATTATTTATTGCAGTTTCCAGTAGGGATGCATATCGCGAATATAAAAATATATCATGAGTTTTTAGAAGTAAAGGCATCAAATTTTTGGACGCTGAAAAGTAGTTGTGAAATTGTGTAGTGTATTCTAAATCCTAACCTCTGATCGTCAAAGATCTGTGAAAAATATATTGCAAAAGTAAATTTCTGAATAGTAATTTGAAGAGTTTCACGTGTTTTAATTACGCAAATGTAAAAAATTTGATTGTTTCAAGTAATGCTCGAATGTTAAAGACTCGGACGTGATGTGGAAATTTTTTGCATGATATAAGGGGCATTCATCTTACTGCATCATATTTGGAATTGTTTGCAAACCTACCTATGCGAGATTTACTTACACTAAATCGGATTTACGTATTATTAAACAATTTTTAATATTCTCTAAATCTTATTTAGTTTAAGTAAACAAATACCCCTACAGGAGCCCCGAAGAGGCCCTTGTTCTGAGTTGAATTGTGGAAAGGCGACCCCCACTAGAACACTACCAGAAAGTCTAGTAAGGTCCACATCGACAGAAGCGTTACGTTACCGAAAGGGCCCCTACTAATTTCCTCTAGGAGAGCCCGATTCGCAATCGGGAAAACTCGTCAGAGCCCCACGAGAGCCCTTTAAACATTTCTGGATAGGTTCTTTAGATTCTGTTTTTTACACCATGAAAGTGATTATTGCCATTTTAGTTGTTATTTTATTTCCTATTGTTTTACTTAGAAGGATTCATCTATTAAGTAAAGTATTGTTATCGAAATTTATTTCAGAAATCTTATAAAGAAGAATTTGATAAAAGTTCAACATTAACAAAATATCGTTGATTTAATTAGTTTGCAGTAACTATTATCTTTAATTTCAATCACTTTCATACGCTTGTATAAAACAAATTTACCAATCTTATTTTGAGAAGTTTTTTCCACAATATTTTTCAAACTTGAAAAAATTACTGCTGATAGTAGAAGCCTTGAAAAAGTTCAATTATCTCACTGCTCTGCTAGGTAAAATTAAAAAAAATTAGAAGTTGAAAGTGTTTTCATTTATCGAAAATGAACTGTAATTATCCTACAATATTTTTGAAACTTAGAATCACTACTGATAGAGTAGAAACCCTAAAAAAACTCATAATCTTACTGCTCTGCTGGGTAAACTTTAAAGAAAATTTAGAAGTTAAAAATGTATCAATTCTTCAAAAATAAGCTGCAGAAAATTCTCATTTAGAAACAAGAATTTATTTTCTTATTTCAACATTTGTAAACACTTAGAATGGACACAATATTTGAAATTCTTTGAAATTCCATTTCGAGTAAAAAATTTCTAATTAGAAAATTTCTAAGTTCGAATATTTCAACAAAGAAACATTTCCAATCTCAAAGATTTCAAATTCAAATGAATATTTACGTATAGTTACTCGTTTGAATGTCATTTCATATATCGAACAAAATATCGAGTATAATACCGAATTTAGAAATAGCAAACCATAAAATTTGGATATTTTGTTGATTCCATGAAAGAAAATGGATATTTTTATCGCAATTCAGTTTCAATTGGGATGAAATTATAATTCCTTCAAATTTGAAAGCTTCAAACATTGTCCGCTGGGATACATGAAATTGTTCATGGCTTCTCGTTCGATCACCGAAGTTAAGCAGCGTTTATCTCGTTTATACTCGAATATGGGCCGCTGTACTAGATGATGTGTATTTATCAGTTTTTATAAGCTGCCTCCATTCTCAAACAAATACCAACAAAAAATGAATTTTGCTTGTTTCTCTGAATGTCGCGTCGTTTGCGAAGAAAGCGATTGAAAAAATATATTTTTTTGAAGCAAGACACCTATAATTTTATGGTAGGAATGATTTAACATAAAACCCTCCATCTGCCTAAAAAGGGTTTATCCCACTAGAGCATGTGGAACTCATTCCATTTCTACCCGAACATTTGAAAAATTAATTGAATATACACTAATTTTTTATATATTAGGGGTAAAATTGGGGTGAGTTTCACATGAGCTATAGGGATGAATGTTTTTTGTGCTCTTTTGGAATCAATTACCACTATTATCAGCAAAAATATTTCGAACTTTAGATTCATCCTAATCCTACAAATCTACACATTGTCATTTATTGTAATAATTTGTCTTGTTACTCTCTAAATACTGTTAAAAACCTTGATGAGGCACATTTGGAGAGTTTTTCCTTGCTTTCTTTCATTCAGGTACCATGCCAGCTCTGTTCAATTATACATATCATGTGTATATTTGAACAGAGCTCTTTTGACATAATACGACCTTTCAGAGTTTCGCTTAAATATTAAAGTGAAATTTACATACCTGAGTGAAGTTAAACCGGCTTCAAATATTAAAGTGTCTAAAAGCAATTTATATTTTATAAAATTATATTCAAGAATTCAAGAAATATTTTTCCACTCTTCTTTCTGATTTAATAATTTTTTAAAATATACTAGAATTATTGGAAATGTCTGAAATAATTTTTCGAAACACAATAGCCCATTTCCTTTCAACGGTGCTTAAAAAATTCCAGATGGAGAATACCAGAAAAAGATAGAGGGAACAAAGCGATAGGACACTGCCAACGAACATGTGAATACGAGATGACCTGAGCTATCGATCGCAACTCGCAAGCGGATACCTGTTCACGGGACTAAAAAAATACCCTCTCGTTCCTCCGGTAACAAAAAGTGTACATGTTTCTCTTTTATGCGCTACTTCTTGCGGAAAGGAATTACTACACACGTTATCCTGAAGAAATATGTTCAGTGCACAGTAAGTAAAAGGATCATTCATGTTGCAGAGCATTTTGCTCCAGCGATTTGTCTATCAAGATCATGATGATCTGTTCATTCGGATCATTTTGATCTACTTCCAGGGTTATGTGTCAGACTAAACAAAATGGCCGCCAATATTTGGCGCGGATATCATAACATAAATATTTTGTTTGACCGCGCGCAAGTGACACCTATACTTAGCAGAATATATATTCTGTCATCAATTTTTGTTATTTTGAGAATTCTCGCAAGTACACTGCACGATCAGAAATCATAAAAGGCTCGTATATGAGCTAAAATAATCCAAGAACGTCAGCCATCTTATTGCCTACGCAATAAGATGACATTATTGCATATGCAAATGATACTGATCTCCTTATCATCTTGAACATTTTTTTTGACTGTGTACTCGCAAAAAAGCTCCATCTCAAAACAATGGTCTTAACTGATTTATCCATACAGGGAAAATGTGACCACAGTTTTCGACAAAGCTTTAAGTATTTGAATTACACATAATATTACCTATATAGTGAAATTACAAAATTTCACGATATATGAGTCATTCCGTAAAAAAGGTAGAGGTAAACTGCGGGATATCAAACCGTTGCATATTATTCTGATTATCAACTCTAGATCATCAACCCACAAAATTTGATCTTGGCACTATGATTTGACTAACATTTATGTTTCTAATTTTAATAACTTTATAATTTTTCAGATGCTTATGCGTTTTTCTGTATCTATTTTAGATTTCCTTATATCTACTCTAACCTTGACTTTATTGAACATTTTGTAAACATAATCATAATATCATATTGGTACTTACATATATAAAAACTAAATGATTTTGTTAGAAGTAGGTATTCTCTAAATCTTGATTTTAAAGGCTAAAATAATCTGAATAAATTTCATGAAGTCTTGATAATTTTCTAACATGTGTCTTTTACAAGAGGTTGAGGTTTGGACAATACTGCCGAAAAAAGGACAGTTTCGCCCGAGTTCTAAGTCGTACGTCGTAAATTTTGTATAAGCGTCTCTAAAACGCTTTTCATTGAATTACGAACATTTCTCTGGGTTTAGAGTTTAGTATATGTCGCGACATCAGATATTTCGCTTCGGTCTCTGTATTCCGGATAAAAATTTAGTTCTGTTGAACATATGTTTTTTTTGTGAACTTTTGCCTATCATATAGAAAAATAATCTAAAAACAATAACTTTTAACAAATGTGTTCGTGTTTATTGTATTTTTCATCACTGACAAATATAG
>JAUMHM010000050.1:11200188-11216126 GCA_032362435.1 Melikaiella ostensackeni | reverse complement strand
CTTAAGACCCATACTCTTCATGCTGGTATCCAGTCTGCTTATCATTCTCTGCAAATCGTTGACTGATTCTGCCGTAACAATCTGCAAGCAACCATCTGCATTCGCCAGTCCACACACTTTCACTGCACCAAGATCAACACCTTCTTCATCTGAGAGAGTAATTCTTAGACAATAAAAACAAACGTTTTTCACAAATATATACAGTAAGTGGATTATGTATTGTTTAAATGGTCTGAAAGTTGCTCTCAAACTTTCTTCTGCAATCTTTCTCAAGCTGAATATCTGATCCGCACATGATCTGCTTGGCACAAATTCACATTGGACCTCCTAGATCCTTTCCTTAGTTATTTCCATGACCTTTCCAACAGGGATTTTGGTAAATATTTCACCCACGGTACTTAGTAGGCTAATCGCTCTAAAATGAGTACGGTCACCTTCATCACACTTTTGCTTGTAAAGTGTGACGATAATCGCGTTTCTCCAATCATTTTGAACTTCATCATTCTCAGCACACATACTCATAAATTCGCTCAGCTGCACAAAATAATAGCCATCACCGTTCCTAAGCATTTCAGCAGTGATACTATCCATACCAGCAGCCTAAACATTCTCTAGTTTCCTAATCACGGACATAATGTCAATATCGATTCCTCTCCCACTTTCAACAACGGGATTGTCTAACGTATCCTCTTCTGTATTAAGGTTGTTATACTTCAGAGCTTGATCTCCATACAATTTCTTGAGAAAATCACTCATAGTCTTTCACTTTATCCGTATCTTATACCATTTTACCATCAGCATTCTTGATTCTGATTAACTCTGTGCTAGTACTTCCTTTCCTAAACTTTTTAAACCATTTCCAAAATGATGTCTCATTTCCTTCAATATCATTCTGCATTTTTTCATTTTCTTTCGCTTTGATTTTATCTTTGTTTTCTTTGACTAGTGACTTTGCTTTTCTGTTTTTGACCCTATAATCATTTTCTCATCTAGTCTTTTCCTTATCGCTAGGACCTTTAATGTTCAACATTCCTGAGTACGCTTGCTTTTCTTTTTTTGACAGCCACGCGGAATTCTTGATTCCACCAACCATCTTCAGCCTTTCTTCCTACAGCCGCAGTACCGCACACTTCAGATGCACTTTTGAAGATGCTATCCAGTAGTATTATCTATGCACCCTCTACATTTTTATCGTTTTATTCTGAAAATGAACTGAATCAGCTAAAAGTGTGAGGCACAGAAATAAATAATCCATTTGAGATCTCCAATGAAATGAATAGGTATTTTCAAAATGTTGCGATAGATTTACAGAAAAAAATGGTGGTTGCAAGCTTACACCGCCTGAAGCAGAATGTGACACACTCTTGACAAAGCTTACTTCCATAAATAGAGAAGAGTTAGATAAAATTGTTATGATAAAATTCTTATTAGTTTAAACAAAAAATACTGCAGCGGGAGATGATGAATCTTCCCACTAATGAAAAGCACCCTGATAAAGATTTTGATCTAGAAGAATTTTCAAATACATTGAAAAACAGTAAAATTGTATCCACATGGAGAAAACAGTGCTGGATGTTTTTCTGAACCAAGTACGCGACTTCAGGATAGGTCTAAATTTAAAATGTTCACTTTTATAGAAATCAGATCATTAATGCTTCTATCAAAAGTGATTTTAATATAGAGAATCAGCCATACATATGGATATTTAGGAAATCGGCAAATGAAATCTGTAATAATGTCTATAATTTCCAATAAATTTTATAACTTTAATTTCTTCCAGAGAAAAGGATAAAAGATTCAGAGAATCTACGAAAAACGAAATCAACTTCCGGTAAGATATGTACAAACTTAACTCGAGAAACTGTTCCGTGAAACTTCTGTGACTTCCGTGAACCTTCTTCTTGCAGCTCAAAGCTAATGAGTGTCAGCGTAAAGCATTACGATCGACAACTTTTTATCTGTTTCAAGTTAAGCAAATTTTTCATTAAATCTTCTTTGCTAAAGAGTATGCATTAGAAAGAACTACAATTTGCGTGAAGATTCATCAACCTTTTAGAGTAAAAGTTTTCCAGTTAAAACTCGCCAGTTCCGCTACACTTAAAGCTCATGAATATCTGCAAAGAGCCGCAAATCGATGGACCATCTTGTGAGTTTTATGAAGTAATTATGAGTGAAAGGGCAAAGGATCTAAAAAAACAATATTTACTTAATCAAAAGTTATTCCTTCATCACTTTTGTTTAATTTATAAATTTGCTTATACATTGAATCTGAGAAATGGTTTTACTTTCAACATATTTAAAGTTCTGTTTGATTGATAAGTTAGTAAGTTTTTCCTTTCAAGTACGCTGCAAAGAAGTTTTGTAGATGGTAAATTGATACAAGTTTTTGACATTCAGGGATGAAGTTCAGAGAGCACGGGGAAAAAACCTAATTATCCGTATTCTGTAAGATGTTGTAAGTTTCATTTAACTATCGTAATACTGCTATGAATGGCCTTTTTCTCATTAGGAAGAAACCATACAATATCGATCATTAAATATCAACTGAATTGTACAAAATATGTAAAATGCTCTGCTAATGAGAACTTTTTCCCAAGAAATGCTTTACAACTTCTGAAGCTATTTTTCTCTAGATTCATATTTTCTCAGACAATTGAGGCATTTATAACTTCATTAAAATTGGATATCCTAATTAAAGAACGTTGAAATATTATGCAACCTTCTTGAAAAAAGTAGTGAGGATATTTCATGATTTATGCTATGTTTTCTTCTGCTGAGAATCGCAGGATATTTTTGAATTTGTTATATAAAATTTTTCAAAATTGTACAATTCCAAATGAGAGGTTTCAAAATATCAAATTTCTAATTATTGTATTCAAAGTAGAAAAGGGAAGAATTTTAAATTTAAAGGTTTTGTAACAACAAAAAACGGCAAATCATTTAAAATTAAATAATGTCAAATATAAATGTTCAAAATCAAGAATTTCAAACCGGAAAACGTCAAAATTGAACGATTTTAAATGTAAGGACTTTGAACTTCTGATGGAATATTTCAATTTTTGAAAAAAATAAAATTTTTTTCCCGAGATTTATTTCTTGCCACCAATATTATACCTTAAAGTAAAAACCCAGCAACTTTAAATTTTAAGTTCTAAAAATTTCAAATCCCATTTTAAAAAATGTATTTGAAACCAAAAGATCTCAAATTATTAGATTTTTTCTTTCGAAATGGTTTAATCACAATATTATATTCCATAAAGACCATAAAAGAATAGGAAACTACGACATTAAAAGAAAAATGTATTGTCAAGATAATATCATGAATTAGTCAACAAATTAATATCAATTACACTTGGTCAATTGATAGTTTGGAGCTTGCAGTCCCTTTCTCTGAAACTAATTACAGGTGAAAATCAATGCCAGAATCGCATGTGAGTCGACACTAATGTTGTTCAAGTACTAGGGCATAGAAGTTTTAAAGAGCATGTCTCAGGTATGCGTCGCGTGAGCGTAACCAATTCATGTTCCCCTCTCTTACACAAGGAACCAGGGTTAATGATCGTAGTTCAGGCAGAAAATTAATTTCAGTTTCACGTTCTTTGCCAATTTAAACTATTTGAAAAATTCCATCTTCTGACACCTTAGCTTCACACACTACTTAACTATTAAAAGATAAATTCGTAATAAGCACGAACAACGGAACAGTAAAGCAATATGAAATGACGTCCACCAGATGTAAAATAATGTAATACATTAATCTTTCCAAGCTTTAACGTTTATTAAAGTTTCATCAAACGAGCGATGAAAAATCGACAAAAAAATGAACAGTTTCGTTGGAATGACTGCGAAAATGTAAATTTATTTAATTCAGGACTTTGTAGGTATTATGCAGATGAAATTTTGAATAAGGAATTTTGTTTTAAGAAAATCTTTCAAGAATGTTCAAAAATAAGCAGGATAATCGAAGGAGATATTGTTATTATTTGACACAAAAGACAACTTATTACGAACAAAAAATCGTTTGATTTTTGTATACTGAAGCATGAGGGCAGCAAGCACGGGCTCTCGTAGAATGAGGCTTTTTCCTCACAGGATATTTGAAAAAATTGCTCTTCTCAGAAGTTGAAGTATTTTAATATTTATAGTATTGTGTTCATATCCAAATTTGGATAAGTAATGAATTATATAACAGATTGAATTCATTAAATATTTCGCAATTAAATGTTTGAAAATTCATATTTACAAACAATACCGTCGGAAGTAGTCAGTACGGCTAGCGCGAGTACTATTAAAAATCATTGCAACTTTGAACTACGATAACGCGTCCAAAAAGAAAGTTACAAAATTGAATAAATAAATTGGAAAGCTAATGATATTCTGCGTCTGATGAGCCCTAGCGAAAATATTTTTGACTCTTTCGAGACGATATATCGCCCAAGAAGTTAACAAAAAAAATTCAATAATTTCTCGAATTCTGTATCTCAAATTTAACTCATGGTATGACCGAGGGAGGTTGTAGTAAAAATCTGAAATTTATACCACGTTATCATTCAAGTCTTGCCTCAAGCTAATGTCAATGAAGCTTAAAAAATCTTCTTGGGCTCCCAAGATCCTGTATGACTAAAAATGTCCAAGCGTTTCTACGTCGAGTTTCTGTCGGCGATCATCGTTTTCGGCCGCGAGAGAGGTGATTGCCGGAAATTTTTCGGATTTTGTACCTCGACTTCAACTTGTGCTGTAATTTGAAAAAGTTGTGGCAAAAATCTAAAATTCACAGGACACGATCTTTGAAATCTTATCTTTGACTCAAGACAATAAGACTTTAGAAATCTTCAAGAGTTCCCCAGATAAGACTAGAAATGTTCAAGCCTGTCTGCGTCGAATTTCAATCGGCGATCACCGCTTTTGGCCGCGAGAGAGGTGATTGCCGGGAATATTTCGGATTTTGTACCTCGACTTCAACTCGTGCTATAACCTAAAAAGATTGTGGAAAAAAACTGAAATTCACAGGCCATAGTCTCTAAAATATTATCTTCAATTTAAGCCAATAAGACTTTGGAAATCTTCACAAGTTCCCAAGGTATGACTAGAAAAGTCCAAGCGTGTCTGTGTCGAGATTCAGTCGGCAATATTTTTAATGTATTGTTTAAACCATTTATATGAGCAAATGCTTTTCATCCGAATTTATGGGGACAAAAAATCGTTTTTCCCTCTAATTGTATGCAGAAAAAACGATGTTTTATATGTCAGGAGACGAATTTCCATTACTACATATCACTGGCAAGATGGTTTGTAGGCAATTGGAAGAAGAAACGATCTTTTCTTGCCCATAAACGTCGATAAAAAGCATTTGCTCATATAAATTGCTTAAACAATACACGACAAATATGAATTGAAGAATTTACTTTAACGAATATCACTGACAAGATAGTTTGTATAGAATAAGGAAAAAGGAACGATCTTTTTTTCCCATAGATGCCGATAATAAGCATTCATTTATATAATTTGTTCGAAAAATTATAAGAAAGTATTAAATGACGAATTTTCGTGATCAAGTCTCATTTTCACGGTAAAAGCAAGCAATTTTAACCTACAAATATACTTTGCAAACGAACAATCCGTCATGTTAAATATGTGTTGAAATAATTTTTTAATAACAATTACATTTAAAGCTGACCCTTTTTTTCTTTCATACATCGCTGCTCATTTAATACAAGCGATACTGAGAGAAGAAACATTTTTTTCAAGAAGATAAAGAATAAAATCTTAGAAATCGACATCTTTTTCTCTATAGTTATAAAAATAAATGTTTGAACAAAATAAATTTGAAAATCGGCCCTCATAATTCTCCTAACAAGCAAATACTGAATTTCTATTTCAAAACATCCAAAATCGGTAATGAATTGCGTTCCATACAAGTTATTTCGAGTCCCTTTTTTTTCACCCCACGGTGCTTGAGAGCGGTGATTGACGGGAATTTTTCGAATTTTGAATCTCGACTTCAACTCGTGCTATGACTTAGGAAAGTTTTGGCCAAAATCTGAAATTTACAGGAAGTGATTTTCAAAATCTTGTCTTTAATTTGAATCAATAAAACTTTTGAAATCTTGATTGGTTCCCAAGATATGACTAGAAATGTCCAAGCGTGTCTGCATTTTCAGTCGGCGATCACCGCTTTCGATTGCGAGAGCGGTGATTGCCGGGAATTTCTCGGACTTGGTATCTCGCAACATCTCTTCTTAAATTAATAGTTTGTTACCATCTCTCTTTATAAATAGCGTTTCCATGAACTCTCTTTTTCTTTATTTCTCTCATGATACAAAATTTTACCATCTTCCCAATTAGAATCATGCCCATGTGTAAGTCTATTTTTTGTAAGGACCGAGTTATATCTTGCACTTCTATGAAAATTATTTTTATGTTCATCTTTTCTTGCTCTGAGTAACCTCCTTGTTTGCCCTATATGAAGAGCATCACATTGTCTGCTTTTACATTTGTAAATTACATATTGTTTTTTCAGTTTTTCATATTTCTCTATACCCAATTTCACGATCAAGTTGCTTTTGAAAGGAACTTTATATATCGTATGTAAGCCCAATTTTCTTAACATTGATTTCAAAATACTTGAGATTTTTCTAAAATTAGGTAGGACAACCGTACTGAATCTATTGCAATATTGTATATTGATTTTGTTCTGGTAATTGCCTTTACTCTCAATTTGAACAATCATGTTATGCATATGTTTGTCAATAGAAGTAATGGGATAATGGTTGAGAAACAGAATCTGTTTGCAAAATTCAATATTTTTTTCATGGAATTTTGTATGAGATAATTTAAGAGCTCTATTATTCTTTAGAACCTCTATTTTGTTTTGAATGGAATAATTTAAATTTAAATTTAGTGTCCTTCCTGAACAAATAGTTTTTCTGTGCTAATCAGTGATAGCATAATTTTCATCAGTTTTTATTAAGGTCAAATTAAGAAAATTCAATCTACCTTATGTTTCAATCTCAACTGTGAATTGTAATCTTGAATGTATACTATTAAATACATTAGGTAGGATATCCACATTTTGTGCATGTACAGAAAGTACAGAGTCATCCACATATCTTGCATAAATGTGCAATTCAAAATTTATTTTCTCAAAGACTTCATTTTCTAAGTCTTCCATCATGATTTCTGCAATAATTGGGGACAAGACTGAGCCTATCAGAGTTCCAAATTTTTGTTTATAGAAAGTACATTCGAAATTGAAATAAACATAATTGAAAACATATTCAATAGCATCAAGAATTTTTTTTACGCAATCTTCGTATGAAGATCGATCACATCCCATCTATTTTTAATAGCAAGCTTATCTCTTTCGTATAGAATGTTGAGAATTATGGCTTTTACATTAAAGGGGACAAAAATGTGGTTTATTAGTATTTTAACGTTTTCAATTAATTTTAGAAAGACAGCACTGTTTTAAATTGATCTTGCCGAAAGGGTAACTGCTTCTCTGATGATTTTACTAAGAAGTTCTTCTAATTTTCTCGCGGGCGAACCTATTGTCGAAATAACCAGTCGTAAAGGAAATTTAGCTTTATGAGCTTTGACCAGGCCATATGCCAGAGATAGATATGCGTGAATTGTGTCAATGTCGCACCTTTCGAAATCATTTCTCAAACATTTTTGAAGCCTTAATCCCTGTAGAATCTCAAATGTACCTTTTCGAATCATTTTTGTAGGATCATTTGGAATAAGTGCCAAAATATTTTTATCATTCAAAATATTCATCATTTTTAGATTATAAACATCCTTCAATATTGCTACCGTGAATCTCCCTTCATCAGCCTCAGTAATCAGTAATTCAGGATGACGTTTCAAAAAAAGTTTTATTTCAAATTATCTTTCGTTCAATTCTTTTTCTAATAAGGTTTGTGGAGCTCCATTATTCAAAAAATTATTCGATGAATCCATAAATTTCGCACCAAATTCTGGTACTTTGTTTTCTGATAATTTTGAAATATTAGCTTCAATGTCTTTAATGATTTCAAGGAATCGAATGTACTTTTTAAACTATATCTGTTACTCAAGCCTTCACCTAACCTTAAAATGTTGATTACCTTTTGTGGAATCTCTACGTTTGAAATATTTAAAAACCATGGGCCAGATTGGTCTTGAAAAAGAGCTAAGTGAATATTCAGAGACAATTTTTGTGTATCACCTTGGATACAGAGAATGTTTTCAAATTTACGTTCATGTTTTTTTCATTATTATCGAAGGCTTTTTATCTAATTCAGTTTCTCTTGCCAAGCATTCTTTGATGATGTAAACCGGTACTTGTTTATTTAAATCATCAAGAGTCTTCTTTACATTCTCATTTAGATTGTGTACTTGCGCTTGACAACCCTTTATAATCAGATTCAAAATAGATTTTCTAAATTTATTAGTGGTCTCATTAGAGGTCTCTTCGTTTTCCTTATTAATAAAATTGCAGCAAAAATTCTTCTTAATAACAAAAATATTTTTTGGAAATTTTTTTTCTAAAATGTTATCCTGAAATACTGATTTGGGATGGAATCATTAATTGGATAAAGTGACTTCGGTTTTGTGTTATAATTTTGCATATTGAAAGTTAGTAATTTTCAGAAATGTGTTTATGAGTTTGGATTATTATTCTTTACTATTTTGAAAAATGGAATAGTCTAAATAGATTGGTCCAAAATCAACCTACAGAAATGTATGAAATTGTTTTAACGATTGGAACCAAGTAGGTACAAGTTAATACCAGGATATTAAATTTGGATAAATTTAAATTACTCTGCAAGAGGGTTCAAAATTGAAACATTGAAAGAAATATCTTAGCCTTTATATCTCTATTCGTCACAATCCTTCCTAATTGACTCACACCTGCTCGAGTAAATCCTAAGCTCATGTCTGTGTATGTCTCTGCTTGCAGTTCTCAAGGAATGAAGGTGTAAGGACTGTCGCGACTTGTCAAGAAAAGCGTCGTATCTTCTGATTTCAGTCTGAAATAAGATCGGCTGGTGAAAGGTCGTCTGACTCGAGGACTCAGCGCCTCAGACGGATGCCAATTTCAGCTCGCAGGCGCAGGGCTGCACTCGAAGTGCAAATCTCTTTTTCTCTTCAATTCGATGAGAAATTTGCATGCCTACGCAGACGAGGCATTTCTGTATTCTGCGAGTGTGTACGCGTGTCAACAGCAAGAGGAGTTAGAGAACTGACATCAGTTGCGAATTTAGGTCGACGAGTGTTTCGTAAAACCTTACGAATTGTTATATGCACCTATGCGGTGAGATGATGAGGAAATCAATGTGATAATATAAACTGAATTATCTTAACCTAATGATTTGATTCCCTCTCTCAGGCATTTGTTTTGCCGATAGAAACTCAAACTAAAATAGTTATAGGACGGCAAGAGTTTGGGACTGTCGTTGCCTTTGTCGCTCAGTTTTTATCTCTCCTAGATTACGCAACTCGGTCCTCCCGTAAGCGCCTAAACTTTCTCTCTCTTCTCGAACGTTAGTAGATAGAAGGAGAGAAAAAGACTCTCGGGCAAGCGTGACAGAGGCAGGATGATTTCCCCTGCTGCGTTGCCCTCCTATAGGAATCCCTGTGTTGGCATATAAGAACAATACATCCCGGTCTTTGGATCGAAAGAAATATCGACTGTGTCTAGTGCGAAATAAAGATTTCAGCTAAGATTGTAAAGAAGATGTTTTTTGAGTTGGCCGCCTCCTGACAACCCACAGCCTGCTGGTAAAATACAGCAGGCGAATCTGCCACCACCTACCGCCTGCTGATGAAATCTAGCAAGCGGTCTACCACTTCCTTACTATCCACCGCCTGCTGGTAAAATATAGCAGGCGAATCTGCCACATCCTTACTACTCACCACCTTCTGGTAAAATACAGCAAGCGGCCTCCCACTTCCTCACCATCCACCGCTTGCTGGTAGAATATAGCAAATGGCCTTCCGCCTCCTTACCACCCACAGCCTGCTGGTGGAATACAGCAAGCGGCCTTCCATCTCCTCACCACCCACCGCCCGCTGGTAGAATATAACAAGCGACCATCCGCCTCCTTACCACCCACAACCTGCTGGTGGAATACAGCAAGCGGATCTGCCACCTCCTTACCACCTACCGCCTGCTGGTGGAATACAGCAAGCGGTCTACCACCTCCTTACCACCCGCCGCTTGCTGGTGAAATACAGCAAGCAGCCTACCATCCCCTTACTACCCAACACCTGCTGGTAAAATACAGCATGCGGCCTTCCGTCTCCTCATCACCCACAGCCTGCTGGTGAAATACCACAAGCGGATCTGCCACCTTCTTACCACCCACCGCCTGCTGGTGAATCACAGAAAACCGCTTTCCACCTCCTCTAACAAACCCCTCCCCAGCTGCTAAATCAATGCCGCAAATCTCCGGCATCTTTCCACAATTATTTCTTGACACGCTAATAAATCCCCCTACCCTGCACTACGACCCACACCAACCTTATTATTCTAAAGGGGCTCGTATCAGAGTGCTAGGAGAAGTAATAAAAAAAGCGAAGCTTTCAGTTACAGACTACAAAATTGACAAAAATAGGCAACGTTATACTTTCGAATTTTAAATTATTATTAGAGAGTGGACTAGAGTGGAGGACACCGGTTAGGCCATCATTTGTTGTTGATGCGTTGCGATTTTACGCGTTAGAATCTATTCTCAATATTATTTTCAATAATATTGAGCTACTGGGATATTATTTAGTTATATTAATTTTCTGGATCTTTCCAAACTTGTCTGTGCTTATTTATTCAAACACTTTTCTGGAAATATGAAATAATAATGTACAAATGTCCGATCAACTTCCTGGATGTTCAGACAGTAATGTTTTTAACAGGCGAGCCGAAAACTGCAAAGATTTCTATAAATCTCTGTCTGAGAGCCAGAAATTATTATGCATATATTGCAATCTGAAAGTTTGTTATAAAAAACAAGGGATTCAAATTAGCATTTGACATCAAGAGGACATAACAAAAATTATGAGGCCGTTCAAAAAAAAAAAGGAAAGCAGAATTACAATTGGATGAATATTATGAAATTTCAAATGCTGATAAAAATTTTGAAAATTCTGAACCTAAGAGGCGTTACAGCAGAACCACATATCAAAATAAATTTAATAGAGATTTAACTGAAATGTTTTTGGATGCAGATATCCCAATGGAAAAAGTAAATAATCTTTTTATTAAGAAATTTCTGTCAACTTATACTGGTAAAGATGTTCTTCAAGAATCCACTTTAAGAAGAATATTTGTACCCAAATTGTACGATCGGACTCCAAATGAAATTCGCAACAAAAATGATAATAATGATATTTGGGTATCAATTGATGGAACTACTGACTCCTGCGGCAGAAAAGTGATAAATGCAATCGTTGGAGTTTTAGATGACAATAAATCTATAAAATGTTATTCACTAACTTTCGAAGAACTTAACGCAGCGAATAATGTTACAATAATTGATAAGTTTTAAGATGCACTGTAGTTGCTATGGCCTGACGATATTCAATACAATAGTTTTGTTGTTTTTATCTGATGCAACACCTCACATGGTTAAATCTGGTGATGAATTAAAAAACTTTTTCCAAAAATATTACACATTACATGTGTCGTACATGGCCTTCATCACGTTGCTGAAGCAATTCGTCTGTATTACAATACAGTAGATAAAGTGATTGGAATAATAAAACGAAAATGTAAAATCTCCTGAACGAATTTTTTTTTCGCCAAATGAATCCTTGATTACTGTTGCCACCAGAGCCGGTTATAACGCGATGGCTAACGTGGCTACGTTCAGTAGTATATTATGCAGAAAATTTTGAGAAAGTTCGTTCTGTTGTTGTGAGTTTGAATCCGAAAGAGGCTAAGTCTCTAAAAAAGGCTCGAACTGTTTTAAAGAATCCATCCTTGCGTGCAGACTTTTGATACATACAAAAAAAATTAGAATTTTTAGTCAAATACATCACAAAACTAGATACTTTAGACTAACGTTACAAACAAGTTTACATTATATTCAGCATGTAAGGGAAACATCAGCAAAACAAAGCGGGCGAGCATCTAAAGTGGCTGAACAAAAATTAAACGATGTCCTTGCGAAAAATAAAGATTTAGAAATATTGGAATTGATTGCTCAAAATTTCGATGCTTAAAATATTGGAGCTTGCCTTTACTCTAAAAATTAGATAGAAAAGATGAAATATGCACCCATCACATCCATAGACGTAGAACGCAGCTTCTCTCGATACGCCAATATTGCAAACAACAGAAGGAAAGCGTTCATTTTTGATAATCTAAGAATGGTTGTCACAGTTGCAGCTAACATTGCAACCTTCAATCTCACATGGGAAATGTTTGAGTAATAATCAATTTATAGCTAAATTTGAGATGTTGAACTTTTTGGAACCTTTTTCAAATAAGAAAACATCAATATCCAATGTCTGGTTCTAAAATCTGCTCATTTTTGAAGCCTGCATTTGAAAAATTATTTTCTTAATTTTTCATTATTTCGAATTTATTCTGGTGGCATTTTATTCAAAAAAAATTTTTTTTAAATCCTTTGAACTGAAAAGTGTGCAACTACCAGGTTTTCCAATATGATACCCTACGATTTCAAAAAATTTGAGAAACTAGACAATTTTGTACGTTCAAAATTAAAACCAAACAATTTAGAATAATTAAATCTAAAATTAATTAATGAAAAACTGACCATCAAGGCCTTTAATATGAAATCTTGCAATCTAGAAGTATTTCAAAGTGAAATTGTCCTGACACTTTTAATATTTGTATTTAAAACTACAACAGTGTGAAATTCGAATCTTTCAAAAATAAAGAAATTTCAAACCACACACTTTTGAATTTAAGCATTCGAAGCAAAAAAACTTCAGTTTTAGGGCCTCGAAGATCAAAATTTTTTAGTGATGTGCATTCAAAACTATAATTTAAAGTTTAAATTAAGGATACTTTAAAGATGATAAATATATCATTAATGAGTTTCATATCATGTAGAATCATGTGACTTAGAAATTGTTAGTTTCTAAACGATCTAAATTTACTTATTGTTAAAGCAATTCAAGTAATTTAAATCTCGCGATTGAAATTTAAATGGTTAAATCTAGAGAAGTATAATTGACAATTTTATTATAAATTGTTTATTTCTAAACGATTTGAATTTACTTGAAGTAATAGAAATTTTTGAGGGTTTGAGTAGAAAAAACTTTTAATATCGCAATTCTTCGCGACTAATTCTTTTTCTGTTTTGAATGAAGTTCGGATTTGTATAAGTTTGAAGGTTCTGGAGTATACATTTTTTTCATTTTTAATGTTTCCCGTTTAAAATTACTTTTTATTTCGAACTTTTTTTAAGAATAACTCAATTTTAAAGGTTTATACTTGAAAATTTTCCCATTTTGAAAACTGCAAAAATAAAGGTGAATTCATTTTTTGATTTAAAAAAATCTGTCTCATCAATTTTCGTGTTAAATCGTAATTTTTTTAATTTAATTAAAATTCAGATATCTAGAATATTAGAAGCTTTGATTGCGAAACATTCAATTTAGTTTTCAATTTCAAATTGTCAAATTTGAATCGTTTCGAGTTCAAATTCATTAAAATTCAAAAGTTTTCAATTTTGAATCATTCGATTTTGAATGTTTTCAATTAGAAGTAATACAATTTTCATTCCTTTCAATTATAAATGATCTATTTTTCAAAATTCTAATCGGAAAAGATTCAATTGTTGACGTTTTGAAATTGTCCTATCATAAAAAAATTCTCCCATTTATAAATTGCTTAGTAGTGAAGAAGATATTCGAATAAATTTGAAAATAAAATCATAGGGGTCATCCAGAGATTACGTCTAGTACACGGTATTTCTGAAATTTTCAACTCTTTCTCTCTTACCCTTTTTCTCGATTTCAACTTAAATGCGAACTAAATTATTAAAACCCAATAAGAAAACACAAATATTTTTGCTTGCAAGTTTATTCTTTTTGTTTGAGAAGTCTACTTTCATATTTTTGTTTATCGTAATATAATAATATATAATCATATATTCTACTTCGAAAGTTAATCTCTTTTGGAAGAAATTTCATTCCTTGAGGATAAAAATGCAAATATTTGGTAGAAAATTAATCGCTTTCGGTTGATGATTCAACTATTTTGTTGCAGATTCATCTTTTTTGATTATATTTGAGGATTTTTTATTAAAAATTTAAATCGTTTTCAATAGAAATGTCAACTATTACATTCTTTTGGCGAACTCATCCTTTTCCATTGAAAATTCAACTACTTGCTTGAAAGGCCCCGGTTCGTAACCCCCGACCAGTTCGTAACCCAGCAAGCGTATAAATTGATTCGACAGTGGTAACGTTCGTCTTGTTTCGAGTGTAATCATTTAAATAGCTTTCCATGTCGAAATACAATAATTTCTAAGTCGGTTACGAACGGTCACCTAAATGTCAGCAGTGACGTGTCTGTAACCACTCTAGCAAAAACTCTTATAAAAATTAAAATATGACACATATCGCTAAAACGCTGATGCAGATTTTAACTTCAATTTATATTCTTCAAATATCTATATTAATTAATTGTTGATGCCAGTTAGTGTCAACTTTGACGAGTCTCAAAAAATCAACTCCTCCAAGCAAAAGCTTGAAAATGGTGAAATTTATTGAATATACTATATAGTCTATCATCTCGAATCCACTTACATTGATAAGCCAGTTACGAACCAGCTCATAATTGGGTTACGAACTGGCTCAAACAGGACTATCGGAAGTTACGAGCCGGCACATCGAGTATGTTGATTTAAATTCTCAATTATTTAATGATTGCATCCTTGAACTTGCTTTCAATGACATTTTCGATTGAAAGTGGACTATTCTTCACGTAAGAAGAAAGTTTATTGCATTCAAATATTGCTTAAGGTATTCGAATGGGATTTTATCCTTTCCAGCTTCTTAGTACGTTACGAACCGGGGCCTTTACCTCACTGCGTATGCGTCAACAAACAACTGATTCGCTGGTTGACTCACGATTTGAATTTGCTTTTGGCTCTGCGACTCCACTCGATAGAGCTTTGATGCGAAAAGTCTGCAATGTGACGCGAATTTAAGAAAGGCGCGATTGAAGCTTGGCGGTGATGAATAATTCACCGAGATGGAATAAAATCGACCCCTTGGGCGTTGGAACAAATCATGGTACATTACTGAGGCCATAAGAAGAGTAGGTTAGCTTTCCCAACGGCTGTTTCGTATCAGGGCACGCTATTCCGTTGCTCTCAACGTGTCCGACTTGGCGATGAATCTTATTTATGAGCTCTCGAAGCTTGATTCGTTGCCAGAAGCGTTAAAAGCTCGCCATCGTTGGTAGCTTTGTATGGAGGTAGTTTAAGTTCCTGCTGACTTAAGACTGGTAGGGCTGAATTGGCCGCTTAACACGTGTGTCCTTTGCGACCATTACCCGTAAAGTTTACATAGCATACTGATTGTGAGCTATTCATGAACATAGCCGCCCCTAACACGTTTGCCTAATTAAAAACACTTTATAAGGGAAGTGCGCGTGAAGGAGGACACGGATTTTCATCATCTTTTGAGGGCGAAGAGGGCCTAATACCACCTTGATCAAAAAGTTTTAGGACTCGTCACCGTGTGGCGCTCCCGTTCGGCCGATTTCAATTCTTCTTTTTTTTTGTTGGTAGCAGTGTCATTGACGTTCTGTCAGATTTTCAGCTTGATAGCTCAACATTTGTTGAAGTATTGTGTACATCTATCTTTGTGTGTGGTTTCGATTTTTCACAAAAAAAAATATCATCGACTTTGCATCAACGAGTTTGCATTAAATTTTGTGTTAAAAATGGATTTAACGGTGCGCAGACTTTGGAAAT
>JAUMHM010000050.1:11168728-11200088 GCA_032362435.1 Melikaiella ostensackeni | reverse complement strand
TACTTTGAAGGGGACAATATCGATTATGATGAATAAACTTGTATTTTTGATTTTAAAAATAAAGTCCTAAAACTTTTAGATCAAGGTGTTATAAGATGAGAAAAACTCAAACCGTTTGCTTGGATGGTAAGCGGTTTACGAGAAAAAATGGTTAGAAGAAATCGGCGCTGAATAACTTTGGGTCAATTTGTAAAGTGCTCGAGCATCTGCTATAGAGCAATGGTCTAGGTTCTAGGCTAGAGAGTCTACCATCATGCGTTCGCGTCCTGGTACTTTTTTTCAAAATCTTCCTTCTTATTCTTTTTTTTCAATATTCCAACAGTGAATATGCATGAATATTATAAAAACAACAGACATAAACTTATTGATAAACAAATTCTTGTGTCAGAAATAATATTTCGATTATTTAAATATTTTTTTACTAACTGTTCTATTTTATGCCGTTATATTCATCACATATATTTCTGCGGCTTTCGGCGTGCTGCAATAGCTAAATTGGTAAAAGCACCTCTCATAAATAGAGGTATCGTTTCAAATCTGGCTAGGAGTGAAATTTTTGGAACTTATTTTTCCTTTTACACAAAACTTACTTCCACCTTTCTTTCCATAAGTGTCGATACAACAGATATCTCTTGATCAGATCTCCACTGTATGAAGTTAAAAGTTAGAGTCATCGTATGCCTAAGGTTAAAACCACAGAAATGCAAGTCACTTCCTTACTATTTATTGATATTATCATAATATTAAGGAATATCCAAGGTAAGATTATTGAAAAAAAAAAAAGAATTCGAAGAAAAATTCAGAAAAAATGTACGAGGACGCGAACGCGTGACGGCAGACTCTCTAGCCTAGAACATAGACCATTGCTCTATCGCAGTTGCTGGAGCGCTCTACAATTCAACCGTTAATTATTCAGCGCGGATTTCTTTCAATCCTTTCTTCTCGAAAACCTCATGCTATCTGAGCAAACGGTTTGAGCTTTTTTTCACGCGCACTCCCCTTGTTAATGCGTCCCAGCCTCGAACTTTTCTTCCTTCGTCCAAGGAGCGTCACCGCCGCGCCGCTTTACCGGATCTCAATTTACCCTTCCGGCGCAATAATGAATGAGCTCACCCCGATCTCGTGAAAGCCTAATTAAATTTTCCAAAGTCTAGGGCTAATTGAGTGATTCATTGCGGCCCAAGTCCATTCGCAAATGGTCTACGAACAATTTCATTCGCTGGTCTTTACGTTGTGCTAATTCCTAGTGACTTCAGTCATGAATTTTAGATTCCGGGGCTTCAGATGCTCAGTTGTAGAATTTCAAAGGCATTATTGATCTCTTGTGCACCTTCACAAAGATTGAAATTTAGACATTCTGCACAACTTTTTATTGCAAAGGATAAATATTTTGAGAGGTTCGTCCACTTTTTTGATAATTACATATAATAATCCACAAGCGTTCCGTGAGTTGATTTAGAACCAATTTATTTAGATTATTCCATTTTTCAAAAAAGGAAGGTAATAATCCAAAAGAATAACACATTTCTAAAAATTGCTCACTTTCTTGAATGGGGTACTATACTTGCAAGAAAATAGATATCTTTTCGTAAATTGAGTTAATCATTAATACTTCAATCAAAAGAAATCCTAATATCGAGGAGATGATTTTATTCTTTCATTCCTGTTTTTAAAATCGGTTCTTTTTTTTAAAGTTAAGAAACACATAACTGAAAAATGGAATAATGTTGAATTTAATATATACATGAAATTCTCTGAGGGTGATCTTGAATCTTCGAAATTGTACATCAAAATGAAATTAGTAATTGTAAACTGATATTTTTGAAATAAATATATTCGACGTTTTACTTATTGCGTTTCTTTAATTTAACTTTTCAGTTGATAAGTTTTTCCTTTTTTTATGATTCAAAATATTTGGAATAAAAAAGAAGCCTAACCTTTTTGACTTCTGATATTAGCTTCAGTAAAAATAATTAAACGGCTGAAATCTACTGGAATTACCATTTTTGAATTTCAGGCATGACTGGAGTCTTCAAATCTTTCAAGACTGAAAATTTAAGAAACTTTAATCATAACTTTTGATTAGCTTTCAGCTTAAAACTTCCAACATAAAATTATTTCGAACAGGAATCGTTCAATATTAAAGAACTTTGAATTGAAAGTATATATCGTAACATTGAAAGTGCTTTGGCTTCATTTCTAAATCTTTTAAAATTTTATCATTTGACAATATTAACCTGAAATCTTCAAAATTTTATTGCTTCAAATTTTCGTTATTACAGTATGATGATTTTATGGTGACGCGAACTTTCTCAATTTTAATAACTTTATTCAAGATACCCTCAAAAACAATCTCCTAGGACCATCAGTACTAAAATGAAATTTTTGCAATATATTGAAGTTTATCAACTTTTTTAACCATTTTTTTCCTAGGTGATCACAAATCAATCAGTCATATATTTTTATTATCCTTTAAAGGACATAATATAACGCATAAGAAAATATACTGACAGTATTTAAGTTTCATTATAGCTTGTTTAAAGAGAGCTCTTTAAAATATGCTTCAATCTCATAAATATCACAATTTTCAAGTACTTTCATATTAGTGGTCTAAAATAAATCATTGATTTATTTTAATCGCCTTAACTTAAGGCGTGCTTCTCCGCTGGAATAAATGTTTGAAATTATATATGATGTAATATGTAATTGATATCCAATTTTAAATTTTTGCAATATATAATGTTTAATAATATAATTATATATTGTATTGGAAACTTTAAATAATTAATTAGATCCCAAATCAAAGCCTTCGATATTAAACAACCTGTAAATCAGGAATACTTAAAATTGTACATTTTTAAAGACTTGGAAGCAACAAAAATGAAGACATTTTTAATCTTATGCACAATAATTTAAATAAAGACAGTAGTCAGCATTTAAAACTAAAAATCAATTAATTTTACAACTTAACAGTAAATCATTTTTTAATTTAGAGCACTTAAAACTGAAAAATTTTGATTTTGAAGTGCTGAAACATTGTACAATATCAAATGTATAGCCTTTAAAATTTAAAATACATAGCTTTCAAAACGCAAATATCACAAATATTCATTTTTTATTTTCCAAATTAAGAGTTTTATATTTAAGGAAATGAAAATTTGCAGATTGAAAATGAAACTTTAAAAATTGTACATACAAAATGGGAATGTTAAGGGGAATATTTTATAACTACTATATTTCAAAACTTAAATGTTGAATTTCAAATCTGCAAAGCTGAAATAACATTTAAATTTGCGAAATGATGTGAAAATTAAAAATGTCGTAAGGAGAAATGAAAGATTACTAATTTAATTCTAATAAATATTTCAAATTTACCTTTTAAGTCTAAATCATGCAAATTTGTAGAATTTGTATTTTAGGGCGTGCCCTTCAGCTTGAATAAACGTTTGAAATTATGTATAATTTAATAATTAATATTTGATTTCAATTTCTTTTAATACTTAATACCTGATAGCGTAATCATATATTTTATTGAAAACTTTAAATAATTAAATGAATCTCAAATCAAAGCCTTCGATATTAAACAGCCTATAAATAAGGAATACTCAAAATTGTAAATTTTCAAGGACTTGGATGCGTTAAAAATGGATGAATTTGTATTCTTAGGTTTACCAATATAAATAATTTCACTACTAAGTATTTGAAACTGAAAATCATTGAATTGTGCAACTTAAAAGTGAACCATTATCAAATTTAGAGGATTTAAAATTGAATTTTCGAATTTAAAGTGCTGATAAATTGTACGATATTAAATTTATAGCCTTTAAAATTCAAAATGCATAACTTTCAAGACGCATTCATTACAAATTTTTAATTTTTTATTGAAAATTGTGAGTCTTATATTTAACGAAAATTTAGCAGATTCAAAGTTAAACTTTCAAAATTGTACTCACAGAACAGGAACGATTAAGAATGTTAATTTTTTAATTAGATATCTTCAAAATTGGAAAGTTTAGTTTCAAATCTAGAATACTGAAATAATTTTTGAAATTTGCTGCACAATACGAAATTAAAAAAGTCGAAATTAAACATTCAAAAGGATGCACATTTAGAATTCAATTATTTTACTATACAATAACTCCAAATTGGAATCGTGCATTCTGGAGAAATTCCGAAAAAGCATTTAAAAATGAATATTTTCTGAGTAGTTTTCTAATTCTCCAAACCTCTTACCAAATTAATTTGTGAAACAGAATTTTACCTTGAAAATAAAACCATGAAAGAACTAGACATATAATATTGAATTATTCTAAATTTGATAATGTTAAAAATTGAACATTTCAAACTCAATGCCTCTCAAATTATTTTTTTTTAATTGATTAAACTGTGCAATTTAAAATAACCGAATTCAAGGGTATAACTTTTTACTATTAAGCATCATTAAATTGTTTTAAAAATTTTATATTAGAAAATTACATCAAAAATAGCAAAGTTTTAGGGATTTTATGAAACTTTTTACCATTAAATATTATTAAATTGTTTCGAAAATGTTATATTGAAAAAATATATCATAAATAATCATTTCTTTTTCACTAAAAATATTGAATTTTTTTTCTACCATAATCAGTTATTTCTTGTTTTCGTGTAAAATGCAGATAATGCATCTTCGAACGTCATATAATTGAGTTTTCCTTCTCTTGTTAGTTTGGAACTGGAAATTTGAGGAGGATTTTCAGGTATGTTTGAGTATACATTAATAATTTCATCATTGAAAAATATTAATTTTTTTTTACATTAAAAAAATTTTAATAAGTTTTCGGAAATCTTTTCAAGTCGTAAAATATTTTTGAATCTTTTGAAAAAGAAGCTTTCTAAGAGTTGTAAAAGGTTTGAAGAGAATAAAAGACATCTGAAGATTCCAAGGTCAATTTGAAATAATTTTTCATTTTGAAAATTAATTTAAGAAGAATATTTAAATAGATTTCCAGAATTTTCGAGGAAGAAGCTAAAATGTTTTAAGGGACTTTCTTTCATTTTACAGAATATTCATAAAATTTTAGGAAAAATTGGAATCATCTTAAAAGATATTCAGAACGTTTAGGATTTTCGAAAAGATTCAGAAACAATTTGCAACTCGAAAAGATTTCTAACAGTTTGAAACAAAGTCTAGATTTTTGAAGATTTCTAAAAAAAGTATTTTCAAGAAACTTGAAAGGTTTGAAGGGAATGAAAAAAAATCTCAAGATTCCTAGGACAATTTGAAATGATTTTTCATTTTGAAAAATTTATTTTCAGAGAATATTCAAAACGATTTTCGAAATCGCCGGAAAAGAATTTGTATGATTTTGAGGAACTTTTTTCTTAATTTTGCAAAACTTAGAAAAATAGTCATCAGAATCGTAATCAGTTAAGAAGGTATTTAGAAGTTATCGAAGCTCTAAAATGATTCAAAAATATTTTAAAACTTAAAATGATTTCAAACTGTTTAAAGTAAAATGCAGATTTTCGAAGCTTTCGAAAAATGGAGCTTTTTAAAAATTTTGAAAGGTTTCAAGAGAATAAAAATTTTTTTTTCAGATCCCCAGGAAAAATAAAATGACTTTTCATTTTTAAAAATGAATTTTAAGAGATAATTGAAAAAGATGTCAAAACATTTCAAATGATTTTTTAAAATGTCGAAAAAGAATGCAGAACATTTTAGAAAAATTTTTCAATTTTTACGAAAGCTTTGAAAAAATTCAAGTAAGTTTAAGAAATATTCAGAAGTTTTGAAAAGATTCAAAAATGATTTAAAACTAGAAAAGATTTAAAACAATTTGGAATATAATGTAGATTTTTGAAGATTTCGAAAAAGGAAGCTTCTTAAGAATTTTGAAAGGTTTCATGAGGGAAAGAAAATTTTCTTAAGATTCCTAGGACAATTTGTAATGATTTTCAATTCAAGATAATTGATTTGAAGAGAATATTTCAGAGAATTTTGAAAGATTTCGAGAGAATCAACCATTTTTCTCAAGATTTCTGGTAATGCTTAATGGAATTTTCTTGAAAATCTTGTAATGTTGCGAAATTGAAAAATTTTCCTCTGAAATTTTCTACATTCATTTTCGACGTTTTAGAAAATCATTTTAAATGTTTTGAAATCTTTTCCAATTTTTTATTAAAATTCATTCGAGAAAAAAATTGCAATTCCCCAAAATGTTCAAGTCATTGAATTACTTATTAAATGAAAATTTAATTTTCTGAAGCGTAGACCATCGATGCAATTTAAAATGGTGCTCCTGTCTGTCGTAAAATTAATCATTTTTATTAAAAATCACTAAATCTTATGGGTTCTAATGAAATCTCTTAAGCCTACAAAAATGCCTCCACTATATTAACTACTGTAAAAAAGTCAGTTGAATAAAAATCTGTCTTATATCAAAGTATTATTTTTAATCAAGTACGATATTATTTTTTTACTAAATTGAATTTTATTATATATCGTTTGTTGAATTGTAAGTATCTAATAATATTGGCCATAGAAAACGTAAAATTACCGCGCGTATAGCGTGCAAATTAGTTTTTCTAGTTCAATAAATCATTTATAATGAGTTTAGTTACATTTTAAATATCCTTTTAAATTCAAGTTGAAGTTCAAATGAACTCAAGAGGATAACAATACGTATAGAAATTTCTCAGTTGTTAATAATGCAACTAGTTATTCCGAGTTTCGAACACAAGTGTGAGTTTTTCCACAGCTTCATTAGGAGAATTAGAATTCTAGAGGAGGGTTTAAATTGTAAACTTCATAGACAAGGGGAGGTCGCAAGTTGCGGAACGCTGATTCGAAAGAAGCTTCACAGGATAAAAGTGCATCAAAATTCATTGAATATGTATTTTTTTTGACGATCAAATGTCCGTTAGTTTCCGAGATATTGTGGTTTGAATATTTACGCTTGAGCGCTCGGCTCAAGCCCGGGCTCCGGGCTAAGCAGTGGCGCGCCACCGCTCAGCCCGTTTTGTGTGTTGTGTCGCGGGCGCAAACGTAGATATTCAAACCTCAATATCTCGGAAACTAAGGCTCACTGAATCAAAAGACAAAATACGTATATAACTGATTTTGATGTACTTTCACCCTGTGAAGCTCCAGTCGGATCAGCGTCCCGCATATCGCGACCTCTCCTTTTGAGTATTAGAAGCGAGGATTAACAATACAATGACGAGACAATAAATACTGCACTCTCGACTTTCCTATTTTAATTATTTCCTACTCTAAGAAATGTTACCAATAGAGAAAATGTAGAAATTCCGAGCTTTCCACCTCATCTGATATTTGATGCACTATCTGCAAATGATCCCTAATGTAATTGAAGTAGAAAAATGAAGAGTTTTTCAACAATGCAGCACTCTTTTTGTCATCTTGATAAATCGGGTTATTAGTGCAGGTAGATATTTATCTATGGATGCCATTGGCATAGAGGCTCGATGGCAACGTCGAAATGAATCAGCCTAGTCACATGGAACTAAATTTGCCTTGTTTTTTTTTTCTCTATATTTCTTTTTATGTCCTTTTTTGTTACTGATGTAGAACACTGCGGTAAGGTAACACAATACAGAGCACGATTCGCCCCCTTCGGGACTCACGTGCTAGTTCGAAATATATACACGACTCAGTTTAGATAACGATTCCGATGTTTCCAACAAAGGGTCTACTCGAAAGCAGTCTCGAACTGTATTGTATTATTTCATTGCATTGGTTCCGAAAGCACATTCCAAATATCGACATTGCTACAAATTTTTCAACGAACTTGCCGACAAAATTCTATAGTCATTCCGAGGAAAATAATTGAACCGCTCTCGATCAAAAGTCCTGAAAGTCAACTTAGCTAATTTTCGAAATCTTTGGACCTTGTTGATACTAAATGAGGTGTTTAAGTATTCTGAAATTACTTAAGAAAAGAAAACGTGAATACTTTAATAAACAAAAAAGTGCTTTATTTTTTTTAGACTTTCCAAGAATCATGAACTTCAACCTTCAAGCGCTTCGTTCATCTAGCGAATCTTGAGCAACGACAAACTTCCAGTGAGGAAGTTGTTGATTAAGATTCAAAGAAGTTTTCTGGGAAGTTTTGGTTCAATAGGATTAATGGTTAAGAAATTATTAATGTCTTAAATTGCAAGCGGCAATCTTGACGCTGCCCGATGCACGTGCCTCCTCGGCTACGAAGGTGTTGCAGCGGACGATATGAAGGTCAAGTCGGATACCAATACAAATAATAGTGACCGTTTGTAGCTCTCTTATAAAATTACTATGAATAAAGTAAAGTACCAGTGAATGGATTATTTTTCAGAATAGCTGCAAAAGTATTATTATTGAAATAGGTTTACTACAGGTCATATCCGATTTATTGAAGAAAAAATCTCAAAATGAATCGAGCTAGAAAAAGGAAAGAAAGAAAAGAAATTTTATTTCATGGTTTTATTGGCAATTTGTTTGCAAAGAGAAATTAAATATGTGTTTTCAATTCGAGGACATTTCTATTACCAGTGCGATAAGAATTTTAGAAAATATTTGCAAAAATTAAAAAAAATTAGAGCCGGGGACGCACGTACATCGGGCAGCGTCAAGATTGCCTTTCGCAATTCAAAACATTAATAATTTTTTATCCACTAATCTGATTCTACTAAAACTTTTCAAAAAAACATTTTCGAACCTTAATCAACAACTTTCTGACTGGAAGTTTTCCGTTGCTAAAAAAAGGGGCAATCCAGTTTTACAAAGATAACGTTCGTCTTGTTTCGTGTGCAATCATTTGAGTAAGTAGCTTTCCATGTCGAAATAAAATAATTTCTGAGTCGGTTACGAACGGGTACTGAAATATCAGCCTATAATCCCGAATTCACTTGCATTGATAAGCCGGTTACGAACTGGCTCAAACAGGACTTTCGGGGGTTACGAACCGGCAAACCGGATATGTTCGTTAAAATTCTTGATTATTTGATTAATGCATCCTTAAACTTGCCTTCAATGACATTTTCGATTAAAAATGGAATATTCCTTACGTAAGAAAAAAAATTATTGCATCTAAATATTGCTTGAGGCATTCGAATAGGATTTTATTCTTTCCAGCTTCTTAGTAGGTTAGAAACCGGGGTCTTTACCTTACATAGTTGCTCTCTTCTGTAACCCCACTCCAATAAAAATTTAATAACATTTTAAACCAGTCTGTAACATTTGAATGTATTATAAAAGGTTACATATTCTGTAAGAATATTGTAAAATATTCGAGAATATTCCAGAACATTCAAAAATTATCAGAGAATTTTAGAAATAAAGCATTGTCAACGAAATTAGAATAAGTCATCAAATAAAATTCCAATATATTCTATAATATTCCACATGTCCTTTAATAACTTTCAGGAATATTATATTCCAGAACATTTCAGAACATTCCATACCATTCCAAAATATTTTAGAAAATGTTCTTGAATTTTAAAAACTTCTATACATTTCAGAAACATTGTGAAAAATTCAAAATAGTCCATAAAATATCAAAAAAACTCCACCTATTGAAATTTGTAAAATCCCCTAGAATTTTTGAAATACTCAGACGTGCTATAAAATCCATCAAATCTTGTCAAATTTTTTTTTAATTCCTTGAATTTTTCAGGAATCTTACCCAATTCTTTAAGTCACATTGGAATTTTTAAAACCTCTTAAAATTTCTTGGAATTTTTTTACCACAACTTAAATCTTTAAAATCCTTTGCAATTTGTTTAGTTCCTTCATATACCTTAGAGCTGTTGGATTTCATAGAAATCCTTTGAAATAAAATTCAATTTATTCCCTAAAGTTCTTTAAAAATTCGTTAAAATCCCTTGAAATCTTCGAAAATCGTAAAAAGCCTATGAAAATGAGTAGACATAACTCGAAATCCCTCAAATATAAATTAAATTGAATTTATTAAATGAAGATCTCTAAAAATCCCTTGAAATTTCTTTCTCTAGAATTTATTTTTCTAAAAACCGTTCAAATCTTTGGTAATCCTAAAAAAATTTTCAAAACCCTTGAATTTTTGTAAATGTGTTGAAGTTCTTCAAAATCTTTTAGAATAACGTTAGATCTTCAAAATCTTCTGAAATTTGTTCAATTCCTTCATACCCCTTTAAATTTTCAGAAACTTTTGAAATAAAATTTAATTGATTCCATAAAGTTCTCTAAAAATTCGTTAGAATCCCTCAAAATCCCTTGAAATCTTCGAAAATCGTAAAAACCTATGAAAATGAGTAGACATCACTCAGAATCCCTCGAATATAAATTAAATTAACTTATTAAATAAAGTTCTCTAAAAAAACTGTTCAACTCCCTAGAAATCCCTTGAAATTCTTGGAAATTAAATGAAATCCTTAAAATCTTTCGAAATGCATTAAAATATCTTGAAATACCTCTTTGCTTTTGCTTTGAAATCGCTAGAAATCCCTTGAAATTTCTTTCTCTAGAATTAAGTTTTCTAAAAACCGTTCAAATCTTTGGAAATCCTAGAAAATTCTTCGAAACCCTTAACATTTTTTTAATGTGTTGAAGTTCCTCAGGATCTTTTGAAATAACGTGAGATCTTCAAAATCATTTGAAATTTATTAAGTTCCTCCATACCTCTTGAAGTTTTTAAAACTTTTGAATTAAAATTTAATTGATTCCCTAAAGTTCTCTAAAAATTTGTGAGAATCCCTTAAAGTCCCTTGAAGTCTTCGAAAATCGTGAAAACCTATGAAAATGAGAAGACATCACTCAAAATTCCTTGAATATAAATTAAATTGAACTTATTTAATAAAGTTCTCTAAAAGAAACGTTCAACTCCCTAGAAATCCCTTGAAATCCTTGGAAATTCAATAGAATCCTTGAAAACTTGCAAAATTCATTAAAATATCTCAAAATACCTTTAAAGTATTGCTTTGGAATCGCTAGGAATTCCTTGAAATTTCATTCTCTAGAATTTAGTTCTCTGAAAATCCGTTCAAATCTTTGAAAGTACTAAAAAATTCTTCATAACCCTTGAAATTTTGTTAATGGGCTAAAGTTTTTCAGAATCTTCCCAAATAACGTAAGATAAGTAGAAGATAAGTAGAAATCATTTGAAGTCCTTGAAATAAAAATCAAATTCACTTTATTCATTAAAGTTATCTGAAAAAGTGCAACACCCTAAAAATCATTGAAATCCCTTGATATTCTTGAAAATTCAATAATATCCTTCAAACCTTGTCAAAATCCTCAAAATTCCTGAAAATCTCTTGAAAACTTTGATTTAGAATCACTTAAAATCCTTTGAAATCTTTGGAAGTCTTTTGAAAATTCTTTGAAATTTTTGGAGGTCACAAAAATCAATTAAAATAAGTATAAATCATTTGAAATCCCTCAAATATGAATTAAATTAAACTTAGTCGTTAAAATTCTCTGAAAAAACCATTCAAATCTCTAGAAATCTTTGAAATCTCGGAAATCCTTGGAAGTTCAATGAACTCTTTAGAATCGCTCGGAATTCTTTGAAATGTTGTCTCCTTTTATTTATCTTACAACGTTCTCTATAAACCTCTCGAAATCTTCGAAAATACCACAAAACACTTAAAAACTCTTTGAAATTTCTTTAATCTCTTGAAATCCTTTGGAATCCCTCAAAATCCCCTGATATGTTTAAAAATCTTTGAAAGCATTTCAAATCTCGTGAAATTGATATGTAATCTGACGAAATCTATATAGAATATTCACAAAATTTCAAATATACATATATAATCTAATCATTTTTAAGATCTATAATTATGAAGGCTTTGTATTAAGAATCGTTTAATTTTGAATGTATGTATGTTTTAATTAAGTTCCCACTACAGTCAAAAAATAATTCACGAGCACATTATGTAATTTTCATTTTAATCCATTTAGTGTGAAAAACATTTTAAGACTTCGAGATTTTTTTTTCTTGGAGAAAATGACGCTTGACTGGTTCCAATAAATACGATACTCCGCGCACATACCCTGTCGGAATCGTAGTGAGGTATAAGTAAGAAGAAACCCTCTGCGAAGTTCTGAGTTTCTATCAACTTTCGTGACATTTAAATACGAAAGTCGATATTTCTCAAGAAGAGTTTTAGTATTCGAGCGCCTCGCTTAAATAACTTTTAATGCCATCCAACGACTTACCGATTAATATTGATCAAGAAAGGAAAGGCTTTTAAATTTTTAACTTGACATGCTTTGACCGAACAAGATTTTTCCTTAACTTCAAGAGCTTGAGCACTATCTTCTTGATTCTCAAAGAAACTTTTAGAAAATGTGCATTTCACTTTGTTTTCCCATCATCCTTAGTTGATGGAGGATAAATAAGAAACGAGTGTAATCTATACTAAGGAGCTTTGAAATTTATAGTCGGATGCTTACGGTTGGCTCCTTTTGATCCCTGACGGGATTGGATGATGCTGATTTGAGGTGGAATATATCGATATAAGCTTTGAGGTAAGGTCTTTTCTTCAAAATGATTCAGGCTATCGAGCTTGAGTTTTACTCCAGCTAAAAGTATATTTTGAAAAAGAAGAAGATAGAATAAAAAATTCTGAGCTTTATATTTCCCTTAATTTTTAATCTCTTTATAGATGGGTAGCGTGACAATGCTTTGCTTAGAAAAAGAAAAACAATTGTTTGAAGTGCAATACGAATATGTGTTCAATACAGAAAATATGATGTAGAACCATATGTGTAACATAATAACAATTGTGGGACTATACGTTAAGAGGTCCTCTCCCGAGCTAATGGAAATGACACCGTCAAAAGAGCTCGCAAATGTAGTATGCGTTTCGTACGTATAAAACAAGAGGTTTCAAGTTTATACAGAGGTCTGCTTTCAGTCCAGAATACAAAAACAATGAAAAACATATTCCGAAAAACACAAACATCAGCTAATTGAATAAGCTGAAATATTGTTGAGAATTGTTAGGGTTTACCGAGATGAAATTATATTGTTTAGTGCAAAGACAGAAGCACTGTAGGAACTAGAAATCTTTTTTCCACGGTATCATTTTTTGCGTGCCCTGTTTTAAATAGGATAAGTTCATTCTGCTAATTTTAATGTAAAACAAATATCACTGTAATCCCACCAGTGGTCTCATTTTAGTACGACTCAAAACTTTTTTGTTCTGAGTCTTATTTTAATACCTGAAATTAGCCCTGAAATAATTCCTCCTTTTGACAGTGAGGTTTTTGCAGATGGTGAGATTGTTACGGCAGACACAGTCGACGATTTGCAGAAAATGATGAGCAGACTGGATACCAGCATAAAGAGTATGAGTCTTGAGATTAACGCGAATAAAACAAAAAATATCGTGTTTGAAAGAAGGGGTGAGAAAACAGTATGCAACATTGCCTTAAACGAAGAGAGGATTAGAGATGAACGAAGTTGATGAGTTCGTGTATCTTGGAAGTTTATTTGCTGTTGACGGAAAGATAGATGCAGAAATATCGAGACGTATAAACGAGGGAAGGAAGATTGTCGGCAGTGTACAAGATATTACTGGACGTAAAAGTGTAACGAATAAAGCTGAAATTTCAATATACAACTCTTTAACAAAAAGTTAACTTGAACATTGTTTTTATCCCCTCCACGCTGGAGCCACTTTGACTTCTTGTCAGTATATAGGATCTGCATATAAATTGTAGAATTGTGCAATTTTTTAAAATAAAACTGAAAGTTCTATCGAAAAACTAAAGATATCCTTAGATTCTGCGCAGCAATATATCCAAGTATACTCGGAATCATGCAAAAAAATGATTTTTTCAACAATTACATTGTTTATAACATTTCGGAATTTATTTAATAATCATGAAAAACAACTCAGTGATCATCACTTAAATTAAACGTAGTCTCAGGCACATGAAATAAACAAAAATTTCAAATAGTCACAAAAAGTTCATTTAAACATTGTTTTTATCCCCTCCACGCTGACGCTACTCTGACTTCTTGTGACTATAGGATTTGCATATAAATTTCAGAATTGTGCAATTTTTTAAAATAAAAGTACAAGCCTTACCAAAAAATAGAGATATCCTCAGATTCTGCTCGAAAATATTTCCAGGTATTTTTGGAATTATGAAGAAGAAAATGATTTTTTAAACAATTACATTGCTTATAATATTTAGGAATTCACTCAGTAATCATTAAAAACATGTAAGCGTTCATCATACTTCTGAAATCTATATGCAGTCCCCCTAGTGACAAGAAGTCGGAATGGCCTTAGCGTGGAGGGGATAAAAACTGTGTTATGGTTTTTTCAATGAAAATTGCACAAGTCGCGAACCTACAGTCTAGATCCTCCAGTAGCATGGAGTCAGGGTGGAGGGAAGGAAAACAATAGTCAATTCATTATTTATTGAACAGTGAGATTTCGTGGGAGTTTGTTGATCATATAAACTTCTTTAATTGCATGGTTTTCAAATATTTTTTTACGGTAGACATTAAAAACCTGGAGGAATGTTCTTAAGACTGTATTTGATTGAACAAATTATTTTTTGAAATTGTTGAAAAGATGCCTGGAGGTATTTCAGTAAGGAATCTGCTAATGTGTTTGAAAGTGTTTTTGGATTGACAGTCTTATTCATAATAATTGCACAATGTTTTATAACAATGTCATTGTCTAAAAAGTATTTTTTTTTGTGTGCATAATTCAAAAAATACCTGGAGATATTGCTGAGAGAAATCCAGTGATATTCTTGGTTTTTCGATAGTGTCATTAGTTTATTTCGAATGAATTGCAAAAGTTTCAAATCTATATTGGCATATCCGCAGAAGAGTCATTTTTTCAACAAAAGAAAAGTTCCAGAACAAATCTTGAGGCACACATTTCAAGCTTTTTCCCTACACACTAAATACATATAGAAACATATTTATCACCTTGATCAATATCTCTGAGCATGCGCACAATTTGCATAAAATATTGAAATTAATACGTCCATAAATTTATTTGAATGAATAATATTTAGTGAATTTCAGTAAACCTTAGTGAATTCATAAGTGAAACATGAAAACTTTTTTGTTCTAAAAAATATGTATGCTTCAAGAAGTCTTGCAGAAAAGTACGATGACGGAGGCGACATTTTTTCGGCAAATTCAAAATTTTCGAAATTTGAATGTGTCAGTAGCATACAATTTCAGCAGCACATCTTTTTCTTTCACATGGTACCTGTCGGACGCCCAAATCTAATAAAAATTCGAAGCATTTTTGACATGAGTAGCTGTGCGCACTTTTCACACCTACATATGTTAGAGGGGACGTTTGAATCGTAAAAACGGTAACACAACTTTCAGAATTTCTTGTCGAATTAGAAATCAAAGCACAATGCCGAATCCATTAAATTTCAGTAGCCTGTGCTCTACTGAACTAGCATGATTTTTCTTAGAATTTTCAAACATTGCGCGGAAAAGCTGTGTGCACTCAAAGCATTTGATTTGTAACTGGTGAAAAATATTATAGAGTTATATTCTTGAGACTTGGTCTAACTGTCTATTAAATGTTATATCTTTTTATGAGAGCTTCTGTAATGACTGTAAGCTTTTCCTTCTATTTCAGAGAGTCTGTTTGTGAATTTTCATGCAATATAACTTGTATTTTAAGTATAGATTTACCTATAAAATGACGCTGACAAAAAAATGACACTTTCCAAGGATATACCTATATGCACAGCTAAATTCAGGATTGTTTTATTCTTTTTTAACTCTTTCCTTGTTCTGCTGTTTGGATGCACCCTAGGGTGGTTCATAAATAATAGCAAAAGCCTAAAATTAAAAAAATTAAAGGTGCTCCCAAAAAAAAATTTGTTCCTTTTGATGAAAAACGGATGTAGTATAAATTTGAGCTAAAACCAATAATACCTAGTACTTCCTGATCGGCCTTAAAGCTTTTAAAGCCTAATGTCTTCTCCATTTTCAAATTTACAAAGAATTATCGAAGAGAATATTTTCTTAAATTCTTACCGCGAATTCAAATGTGAAATTATATTCTCAGAAAGATCAATCTTAAAGGGTGTTTTTGGCAATCATATGATTTTTTATACATTAATTAATGCATTTAAGTCCTTTGTCCTTCCTTTGGATAGGGAATTCCTAGACGAATTCATTGACTTATAATAAAGTACCTTTTGGTTTTTTTGAACGCATGATATTCATTCAAAAACCAAAGAATGAGATTTTGTAACTGAAAACTAACTTCTTTTTTATTTTGAATATTATTTTGTTTTTAAATTAGATCAAAAAGCTAGGTTCACAACTATCAAGTACAAATTACGAAAAATGTCAATGTATTTGTCAACCAAAGAGAGAGTTTGATTGCAGTGTCTTACCAACAACCGCAGAAGTTTTTCATGTATACTTTTATTATCATACTATCGAACGCAACCCTGAAAAAGATGCTGTGAAAAAGGTTATCCAGGGTGTCTGCAATATTTGAAATAAAGCTCGAATACCTACTATGGAGGAAAGAAATATTGTAAGAAAACTGAAAACTATGTTAAATGAATATAAAAATCTATGCCGTAATACAAACTGGTGTAGAACAATGCAATTTGGTGAGGAGACAAAGTTTCAACAGGTATTAAATTGTCTTCTCGACATTGCTCACTGCGACGTTTTCAACCTAATAAAAATAAAAAGCGAGAGACTATTCTTTACAGATCAAAGATTAAAGAGAAAGTTAGTTATTACTAACTTGAGTGATGATTTAGTAAGAAAAAATGAAAACCAGAAAATGCGAATATCAAAATATCAGGAAAGGAAGTTGAAAGCAGAACAAAGAAGAAGTACTGAATCTCAAGAAGTCAGCATAAAAATGATATCACATTTATCCAGCGACGAAGAAATAATATCTTCTGAGAATCTCAACGTGCTCAACAAGCTGTAGAAATAAATGAAACAACTGTATTTTCGGAACAACTTGTTGTTCATGCAGATGGCAAATTGCTTCCCGAAATTTCTGACGGCCCGCTAAAAGAAGAATGATTAGCTATTTCGGTATCGGGGAAAAATATAGAAAAGCTGCTAGGAGTTCCAAAAATAGATAAAGGTACAGGTAAAAAAATTGTGGAAGCAACATTTACTACTCTACGTAATTGGAAACTTGTTGAGAAGACCGTACGAGTTTGCTTCGATACTACAGCAGCAAATACAGGATCTACAAACGGCGCTTGTGCTTTATTGCAACACAAACTGGATGAATTTCTGCTGTGGTTCGCATGTCGAAATCATGCGTTTGAAGTTGTCTGTGAGGATGGATTTAAAACTGCGTTTGGAGCATCTGATGGTCCAAATGTTGCCTTATTTAAACGTTTTCGTGAAGCTTGGCCTCAGATAGATCGAAAAACCTTCATGCCTTGCAATGTTGATTGCCTATCCGGAAGTTTAAAAACTTTAAAATCGAAACCATTACATTTGCTTCAAAAGTATTAAAAGATTCCAACAAATCACTTATTTTGAGAGATGATTATACGAAACTTTCGGAATTAACACTGATATATTTAGTCGAAAATCCATCTAATACCCCGGATGGTCCAAGTTTTGCCATGGATCCAATATCCTAAAGTTTGCAATGCTCCTGTGAATGATTTCTCATTTATTAAAACATTGACTTCCTATAAGAATACTATTACACCTATTTCCGAAGCCTTCCCCTTTTTCGTCTCTTTTCTTATTTTCATTCAGCACATACCACCACCTATCTTTTACCATCTCTAGTAGTTACTTTTCCTCGCTGTTGTGAATTGCTGCCAAGTAAAAACCGCAAATATCTTATCTCGAACTATCTATGCACTTAGCCCCTTTTGTGGATATCTTAGCCAATTCTTTATCGATTTGCATGAAACCTTCTGGGATCAATAAAAAACTGCGAAAAAAAAATGTGCATATTCATTGTTCATTTGTTCGAAACTGGACATAGCAGATTCAGAAAGCATGAAAAATGTATCACTTTTAGCACTTTAGTCAACCTATAACCTACAATATTCAATCGATTCATCTAACAATTTCAGGATAAATTGACTAGATGAAGCTTCAGGGGTATTCTTCAGGAAATTTGTATTCATTCATTATTTCTAGAGATATTCTACTTGTTATGACCAAAGTTCGATTTTTTAGCAGTTACCTATTGCCTGAAATTTCCAACCACTTCGTCTAAAAATTTCGGGTTGAATTGATTCAATGAAGCTCCAGTGCCATATCTTAGGAAATCTCGATTCATTAATTATTTCTAGAAATATTTTACATTTTATGCTCAAAATGCGTTTTTTAGCAGTTTTGTGGACCAATAGCCTACAATTTTCAAACGATTCGTCTAAACATTTCATAGTGATTATTAACCCATAGGGTTGACAATCATTATGTTATTTTGCTAGTGTGTGATATAAATGGGAAAACTGTTTATAATTATATTTTTAATTATAATATAAATATCAATACTACTTATGTCCATTATATTGTATTGAGTTTTACGTTTTTCAATTACTATAAAATGGATGTTTGATCTAATAAAATTTTTTATTGGAATAGATGTGAGATCTCAACAAAAACATCTTCGATGCCAACAATTCCGCAAACTAAAAAATTATCAGTACAATGAGCATAGCATGTAAAATTAAAGTTTGCCAAATAATTTTCTATTATTATATATTCCTTTTGTCAATATGTAAAAAATTAATGTATCCCATCATTTACGTAGGAACAGTGATAAAAATGTTTTTTTTTTTTTAAATCAAATATATATTTTTTGACCTTATATCTAGGATAGAATTTGTTTTATTCAAATAAACATTTTTTGGGTAAAACGACGAAATTTTATTTTCAAAATGGAAGAAATGTTAATAATAATAATTATCGACAAGCGTACGCAGTAATAGATTCCGTTCGCAGTGTGATGTTAGTTCGCAGAGATATTTTTGTTATTCTTGTTTTTTAAAATTTGTTTGTTTCTGTCATAAAACACAGAATGAGAGCTTATGTCAGGTTAGCATTTTCATGATAAATGTCATGTTAACATTTCCATAATAATAAATTTAAATTTGTAATCAAATCAATGAATTAATAACTAGAAACTAATATTTTGGATATGAATGTATTTTACGTTTTACTTAGTTTGTTTAATTTTTTTTCAATTAATAATTTTTTTCATGACATAAAACTCTTGGGTAAAGAAGTAGCCTCCAACCTTTTCAACTTCTGATGATAATCTCAGTGAAAATAATTGAAATTATAAAATCTATTACAATTACAATTTTTGAAATTGATGTAGGAGTGGAGTCTTAAACCTTCTTAGTTTATTATATAAAAAAGTCAGAATGAATTCAAATATTATAAAAGTTGTATGACTTTTCCCTTTTTGGATCTTTCAAAACTGTAAATTTAAAGATGTTGTTGTTAAACAGCTTTCAGTTCGAAACTCTCAAAATTAAATTATTTTACACTGAAATAGTTTAAAATGAAACAAATTTGAATTAAAAGCATCTAAAATAGAATAATTTTATATCGAAACATTGAAATTGGTTTGGCTTCAATTTCAAATCTTTTAAAATTATATTGTTTGAAAACAATTATATTTCGTAGTTCAAGAAAATAATTAGAACCAATGCTTAGTTCAAAAATCAATTTTAACCTTAAATGTCCACAATTTCAGTTTTCAATTCACATTAGTGCAATATTGGTAGACATTGTTATTCTGCCCCTCAAACTTTTAATGGACCCGTAAAAATGATAACCTGAAATTTTGAACGAAATTGGTTGATAAAAAGACGTTCCTCATAGCCCTTAAAGTTTCCCATTTAATTAACGTTGTGAAAAGCGTAACTTTTGAAAATGTGGAAATAAGATGTGAAAATTTAGAATAAAGGTCAGATAAAAATTTTATTTCTATATTGGAAGCACTCCAACGAATGTATATTAACAATAAAATTATAATTTTAACGCTCCTAAGACTGTTATTTATTCACCCTCAAAAACCGCTTCTTAAGTAGGGAAATGAGAGTTTTGCAATATATTGAAGTTAATTAATGTTTTCTGACTATTTTTCCGCTAGATCATCACTAATCAATGTGTCATACATTTTTATTACCTCTTGAAATATTTTTTTGATCGTTAAAGAAAGTGCACTTCGTTCAAACAATTTATTTCGATTGAGGAATTGCAAAATGATTTACAATATTATGACAATTTCAAAATCAGATGAGTTTTCTAATTAATGCATTTATTAGAACAATTTTGTGATTGTTCAAACAATCATGAAGTGTGCGCATGTACGTTGAATTCTGAAAATGTTAGAAAAACGCGTTTTTTCGCTATTTGATTAATTTCATTATTCATTGGATGTGTTACTAATATTTATCTACATTATGAAAAATTTAGTTATTTAATCTATTCTGAGGTGGCAAAAAGATAGAATTCAAAATATTGTAGAATTTAATCAAATAACAATGTTGAAAGGTTGATTGAAAGTAAACGAAGCTGGATTCCATGTCATTTCATCACAGTAATTTTCGTTAATTAATGAGATTAGGCTGTAGCTTGGCAGATTTCTTTCTTTAGTATTGACAAATAACACTTTCAATTTTTTTTTATCAAAAAAATTGGCGAAGACGTGGGACATTGAAATTATGAGTAAGTTTTGTTTTGAAAATTCAATATCTTCGGTTCTATTCCACCGATTTTAATTTTCAAAAGCGGAAATTGTTTGCATTAAAGTATAA
The DNA here is from genome assembly GCA_032362435.1 of Melikaiella ostensackeni. Taxonomy (NCBI): domain Eukaryota; kingdom Metazoa; phylum Arthropoda; class Insecta; order Hymenoptera; family Cynipidae; genus Melikaiella; species Melikaiella ostensackeni. Next base: position 11,179,348 of record JAUMHM010000050.1, on the reverse strand, counting down.
TTTTAAATGAAAAAAGAGCGAGAACTAAGCATTGAAATCTAATGATTATTCAATTTTACAACATGAAAGTGGAGCGTTTCCAAATTTAGAGTGTATTAAATTGAAAAATTTGGAATTTAAAGGGCTTAAACATGGTACAATATCAAAATTATAGCCCTCATATTCCACAATTTAAAATTCATGGCTTTCGAAACGTTGGATTAAAAAATTTCCATTTCTTTTTCCAGAATGAAAAGTTTCACATTTAAGGCAATGGAAATTTGGCAGATTCAAAATGAAACTTAAAAAATTGTAGTCGTTATACACACAAAATGGAAAAGTTTAAGGGTAAATACTCTTTAATTAGATATCTTCAAAACTGGAAAATTTAGTTTCAAATCTACAAAACTACAATAACGTTTTAAAGTTTCGAAATCACATCAGAATTGAAAATATTAGAATAAAACATTCAAAATTACTAATTTAATATCAATACATATTTGTAGTTTTACTATTTCACTATTTATAACAACTTCAAATTGAAATCTTGCGCAACTTTGTCTTAAAATTAAAACCACGCAAGAATGAGGCATTCAAAATTGAATTAGTTTAAATCTGATAATGTTCTTAATTGAAGATTTCAAACTCAATGCCTCTCAAATCATTTTTTCAAAGTAATTTAATTATACAATTTAAAATTGCAATTATCTTATTCAAAACATTGCTTTATATCTGTATATTATTACTGTGCAATGCAATGTTTCCCACGCACTGCAGCGCACCTATAATATTGCTCCTTTTTTATTAATATAGTATATGGAAATTTAGAGTACACAATATTACTTCGAAAATAAAGTTGTGAAAGTCTTTGAAAAATTTCATGGATAGAACTACGGCGGGATTCGAACTCACGTCTTTGGGTTTCCAGTCCAGTGCTTCTACCCTTAAGCTATAATGTAGCACATAATGTTAATGTGTGTGGCTTGTCTTTCACTCTACCAAGCAAAAAGTATAAATGTTATCAAAATTCAGCATAAGAATAGTGTACGTTGCGCATGATCCATTTAATTTTATGTCTTGAAATCTTCGATTGAATAACCGGGCCAAACCTTTCGAGCTCTGTTCGTGACTGAACGATCCCGTTTGGAATGGTCAATTGCCTTTTTTTGTCATCCGGAATAACTCATCCTGTGGCCTCAACTGGCATTCTCGTTGAATTGCGGTAACATTTCCGGAGGGATGGTCACACGATATTGCCGTCAAAAGAGGCATCTTATTCCCTTCTTGCGTGTGTTGAGGAAAAGGTAAACAGGCAAGGAGGTTCCGGTGAAGGTACTCCTCTACCTTGAAATATGACAAAACAGAAAAGCAGGGCACTTCATCATTCTTATATGCTTAACATTTTGAATGGGGTAAATTAGTATTTCATTAGAATTAGTATTTGTTTTATTTTATTTCTTTGTTCATAATATGTCTCAAATGGAAATTTGTCTTATCAACAAAAGAATTTTACAATGTATTGACAAATTATGCTTGGGATATATATTATTTTCTTGAATACAACTTCACAGGTACGTTTTCATGATTTTATTTACAGAAATTACTTACCTAACAGTAATTACTTGATCATCGTCGGAAAAAATGTATTCGTCAGAGGAAGAAACGCGTTTTTTTGTTATATGCAGCCTTTTGAACCCCCTTTTTAGCAGTTATAGTTCCAACTTTCGCAAAATAATCTTTAAGAAACTGTTTTGCTCCCTTTCTCAGATATGGCGTCAAACTTTTCACATCTTTGACTTTTGCCGCTCTGACGCCAACTTCAGGGGGAGAAATTCTTTCAAGCTCTGCCAGTTTGATCTTTGGTTCTAGATAAAAATTTTGCCCTTTTTCTTCAAAATAATAATTAGATTCATTGACTTCTCCAGTATGATGATTTTCAGTCACACGAGCTTCTGATATTTTGACCCCCTCCGGTTCTTGCATGTTGTTCTCAAAAAGTTTGTCGTAGTCTTGCAAAAGGCCCTTCGCGTTTTCAAGAAGAGAAAAAGAGGCTGCTCGAGCATTTTTAATCATTTCGAAATAGTTATTTACAATTTCGACGCGCTCCATTTTTTTAAACTTTTCCACATACAGCCCAAAGTTTCTGTCACATTGACAATACGAATGTCATCGAATAGGAAAGATATGCCAAATTTCGATCTTCTATTGAATTGATAGCAAGATTAAGTAAGTTAGAACAGTATAATTCCGATTTTTCCCACATGCAGCATCGGAAAATATGATTATTTTCAAATGACGTGACATATCAAATTCGGATCTAATTGCATAATCAACAAAGCTGCAACAGCGTTTGCTCCTTTTTTAGTATATTCTCCCAGGTAAGGAAACACGTAACTGGTTTTAGAGATGTGTCTATGAACATTGAAAAGATATAACCAGTTTTTCCTTTTGTAAAATTGATTTGAGACAAGAAGTTTTGGCAAAACTAAGTTTCGTGTATAATAAAATTCAGCGCGAACCTTCCTTCTGATAATATTTTTTTTCACGAAAATCTGATAATCTGCTGCATTATTTTTATGCTCAATAATTTCCGAAATCTCTTAATTATTATCAATAGTATTTGATACGCAAAGATCGCACATGTCCGTATGAGGTTTTTTAAACGTAAATGGTAAATGATGGTTGAAACATTCGAAATAAGCAAATTCTTTTAACGGACATGCATCGCCTTCAGCTACACTCTCAAAGTATTCAGTAAACTTGTAATACATCGTTTGCAAATCCAATTCTGGATTTTCGAAATAATTTAAGGAGGAACTGTTAGCCTAATGCGATTTTCAGTGCGGTTGACTATAATAATTAGTGTTAATTAACTCCTTTAATTCCTCTGTTAATTTCAAACAATACCGATCACTATTTCCTCTTTCGTCACTCAAAGTTCTTGTCTCTAAAAGTTTGTTTTGCAATGTCCTTAATCTATTTTTTCTTATTCCTAAAACTTTGAATGGAAAGTTTTTAGTAATAGGTATATGATCCTGATCTTTTAGACAGTAATAGTACTTTCGTATAACTAGTTTAGGTTTGCTAACATCTGGTTTTATAACAGAAGGATCTGAATATTTCAAAAAGCTAGATAATTGGATATTCTGCTTGTGATATTCTCCTAGTCAAAAAAAATTGATTACAATTTCTTTTTTTTCGAAATTCTCATTTCCACACAGCATTTTTCAATTTTACAAGAAATTTTGAGAGGCTTAAATGATTTAGATTCTACAAGTTTTCCCGTTTTTTAATCATATTCTCCACTCTGAAAGAATGAATACGATTAACATATTGAGGAAAGCGTATAAGAATATAATCTTTAATATTTCAAATTTCAAATTACATGTGCCTTGTATTACATCTTTAAAAAAATTATGTAATATAAATAGATTCTGATTCTTTCTCTGCATTAATTATCATCAAAAACAATCATTTATTACAATATATTTCAATAACAATTCCTGCCAAAGTCTTCTGAAGTAATGCATTTATTTGATGCAAACTGCATGCTCCGCATATTCAAATACCTTGTCTCTTTTTGCATTTCGAATATCCTCAGTCCAATTTTCTGTAAAGTGAAAATATTAATTAAATTTTGTTTCCCGAAAATTTCGATTTTTTTAAGTTTATTTGAAAAAACATAACAGATACAACTTTTTGCAAGCGAAAGATAGATGCGCTATGAAATTTCCTACAATATGGTAAGTTTAAAAATTTAATTTTCGGAGAACGATTTTTGAAGCATCAAGGTCCGACTCGAACGGCCAGGAAAATTTTACGCGTGGTTTTACTATCCGGAGGCTCAATCAAGCCCGTCATTCCCTCTTCATCCTCCACCATCACCACTATATCGCCTGCGTATGCCAGTGTATCAATTAGGCTATTTCTCCCGCAATGACAACGAAATGTTCCCTAAATTCCACTTGACATGAGTTTTGATTTTCCGCAAGTCATTTTACCGATTGTTCGTACACTATATATAAACTTTATTTCTTCTCATTGTTGTTTGATGAAATTTATATTTTAGTATTTACCATTCGTCAGGATTTTGATCCTTGTATTCCTTCTGAGCTTTTGTCTTAATTTCCCTTGCCTGGAATTGAGTCAAAAAGTTTGTACATATTCAAATTATGATAAATGGTATTTCAGATTGATGGTTTATTTAAATTATAATTCAAATGAATAAAATTAAGCCAAATAGTAATTCGGACAATTGAATATGATGATATATGTAAAATTCTTTAAATGAAAATTAGATCAATTCCCCTGACAGTGAAATACAACTCATTTCCCTTTATCGTTCTGGCACAATTTGATTGAAAACAATTATCTTTCGTTCAATAAAAATCATTTTAAAAATCACACAATCGGAAATACTGAGTTAGGATCAATTCATTCTCATTACATTCAAATTTAACTTTTTTAGTGAATATGATGGAAATATTAGAGAAGTATTCGGAAGAAAGGGAATTAGTTTGAAATGCAGCCCGAATGGTCTATAGAAAAACATTTTACTATCTACTACTTTTAGCTTACATTTTTTCCCAGCTTATATAAATGTTTGACTGTTCATTACAATTTTTGGAAAATCGCGCAAAAGTAACATTTTTAATTTTATATTCTCGGCCCTATTAGGAAATTTTCAAGCTTACCTTCTCGGAAAGATGCAATAATAAATCATTTGCATCATTTTTTTTTTTGGTTAAATATACATTTCGTTTTGAAAGTTAAAAAGTTGTTTCTATTCATAGGAAAGGAATCAAGAAAATTCATATTTTGCATAGCATTTTCCAAAGCAGAAAAGCTTCGAGAGTATTATCGATTTCCTTTTTCTATTTTATTTTCTTACATTGATATACGAAACCTTCTTATATTACTTTGCTGACACGATCATATATATCTCTAAGGCTCAAGTTTGTTGCAGAATTCCTATTTTAAAATTTCAGATATTTGTCAGAATATGTGAAAAGTTTTTGAAGGACTTATAATTGATTTTAATTCGACATATATTACCTTCTGAATATAGAAATAAAAGTTCTCGATTTACCATTGTCTCTTTCAATCATATCAAATTTATAATTATGTATATTGAACGCGAAGAACTCAATTAACTAAAAATTATATCATAAGTTCAGACTTCTTTTGTCCTATTTTTCATTCTAAAAATGTGTCACTTTAACTAGAACTGTCTTTTTGAAGTTTGCTCTGCTGCTCGCTGAATCCAATTATGAAATATTCTACCGCTTTTGTGGTGAGAATGGCTCACGGCATTTGCACTTATCTAGTTTTCCCTGCCGCATTTCTCTAATTTGCACCAATTAGGGGCAATAAAAAGCAAGTGGAATAGAAAAAAAGGACAGCAGGAATTATAAACAAACTGGCAAATGGTTTCGTTTCCGCGACCTGAGTTTTAACACCGACTGACAGGTGGTTTTAGGTGATCAGCTTAGTAGACGATTACACGCCACTCATGTAGGAATCGCCCTATTTGTCTATATTTCAATTAGGGCAGTAGCCAAATCCTCACAAGAACAACTGGACTAGTGAGTTCTACCTAGAACTCTTCAAGGCACTTTAGATATTTCCCATTCTTTGTGACTAGAAAAAATATTGAGGTCTTGTTAAGCACCAATCTTATATTTTAACCAGGCTTTTTTTGGGCTCTGATTAGAATGAAAGAACCAACAAATTCTAGTCAGGAACTGTTTAAGTGCTAGTCAGTGTGGCCGGTTTTACTAAAATATTTCCAATCCCCACCACCACAAACAAAAATCATAGCATTCATAATACAAATATTTTATATACTTGAAAACATTTTACCCTTCTCCAAATAATCAATGAGGATGATTCCTTGGAAATCCCAAGATACTTTGGCCGTTACCTTCCCAGCTGACAGAACAGTCTTCGACTTCTTTGGCGCGTTTTCACCAAACAGTACCTACTGCTTTGACTGCTGCTTTCTCTTGCGTGTATAGTAGTGGATCCAGATTTCGTCCAGTTACGACTCGCCGCAAAAAGACCTGTGGATTCCGATTAAAGTTCGCTCAACACTGCGCTGAAACGCCCTTTCTGTTGCGCTTTTGATCGAATGTCAGCAATCGCGGCACCCATGTTGCACACGCCTTCTTAACCTCCAGTTTTTCGTGCAAGATGTTATAGATTCGATCAGTGGAGATGCCTACAGTCTTAGAAATCTGGTGATGAAAGTGTTCTTTAGCTGAGGCCTGATTAGAAGTTCTAGCTAGAACTTTGTTAAAACAGCGTTACATAACTTGTGCGGCCCTCTCTATTCTTCCCAATCAGTGCCCGATCAGATTCGATAGCAAGTTCTACATGGGCGATGTAGTCGCGATTGCACCAGCGATATTAAAAAGTTCTACGATGTTGATTTTGATTTTGTTAGGATTATCGGATACGGATTTTCATTGTTTTCAATCGTAGCCGCTGGAGGTGGCGAAAGGAGTCGTCATTAGAAGTAAGTGGCAAAATAATTCGTGCTATAATTCAATTAGTCGCTCGCAACCGTTTACAGCGTTCATCACACCAGGCACGCGCTCTTTTTTCTGGCTCCAATGCAATGTGGACGTTTCGACGTTTTAATTAAAACTAGAATTACAACGCGCTTCGTCGCACGTTTAATCACTTTATGAATTCCAGTGTGCCACTTCATAAAATTTAAATGACATTTCAAGATCAAGCAATACTCTTATATTTGAAGAGTTTGGATCCAATAAATCCTACGAATTGCCTTGTAGCTTTTATATCATACCTTTCCGAAACCTTTCTTTACTTTCAGACTTGAACTTTATGTCGCTTCAACTTACGAGTACAACCTTCACTGTTAGATTCTTCAAATTACATTCACTTCCCTAATAATCTAATCATTTTTTTTCAATCGAAAATGTGATAGTCTTAGTTTATAGATTTCTCTTCCTGATGCATAATTGAAGCGGAGAATGCTAAACGGTGCTTGGGCCAATAAGCGGGACTTTACAGGAGAACCAAAAAACCTTTCTAGAGAAACAACTTACATCCGATTGAGTAAATTATTTTTTGTTGTTTGAGGGGATAGATCAGTTATTAACCATTGAGGGAAAAAATCGATAACGCTACATGTGCATGAAATAATCTAATGGAAACAGTCCTGGACTTAGCACAGTTCAGCTCTCCCTAATAGCTTGAATTCTTTAAAATTTTAAGACATTCAAATACATGAAAATATTACACTTTAGGGCAAAGAATTGCAAAATCCTAATTTTTCACTAAAATAAGTGTAAAAAGCGAAAAAGTATGTTTTTTCATGAGAGCTCAATTTAGTCAGAAGTGGACTTAGCACCATCTAGCTTTTCTTGCTTCAATTAATGTAAAGCTGAAAATCTAATTACCGTACATAAATTAGTTTTTTGTGACAAATGCTTCTAAATATTACTGTTCTGATAAATATCATATGCTGATCAGTTTGCAGTGTATTATGTAGCATTTTTGTAGGACCCAGGGACAGTTTCTCTGATAGAAAATAATTAACTTGATCACTAAGATCCACTCTTTTCATACTGCAGATAATATTTTTTATCAGACGGTATACTTCATAATAAGATCTGTACTTTAAACTTGAAATTGTAAATAAGAATTTCAAATTGGTCACAATAGTTAGGTTTCAAATTTGTAACTTTTCATTTAGAGCTCCAACTCAATTTTAAATCCTGAGCGTTATGAATTAATCCAAAATTTCGTTCAAATTCATCAAACTTGGTTGGACTCTGTACGAATTCGTAGGTCCAATGCTTTGCAACGCTGTGACTGTACAGCGTTCGGAGCTCCCAATTCCGAAAAGGGATTCCGGTTGCTCAATATCAGAATTCATCAAATTCGTTAGGATTCGTACGAATTCGTTTATTTTGTTTGAACGATTTCATTCGAATTCTGAGTGAGATACCCCTGGAACAGATCAATTCAGGTGGCTTAAGATATTTATGAAATTTTTTAAACTTATGATATGCTCCCCGCTTTTCGGGTGGTTATTGTTGGTAGAGGAGATAATCTGGGTATCTAGAGGAACTATCTCGTAGGATAGAAGGAGAAGGAGCGATGAGAAAAGGTAATCTGGGAATTCTAACAGGGAGAGGGAGACGAAGTGTGACTAGGGATGCTGGGAAATTATGGATTAGAGAATGAGGGTTTCCGGGGCCTCACGTTGGGTGCCAATTGACATGCTCCTCACTTTCGTTGGAGGAAAGTTTTGGATGATAGTGAAGTTAGGTGATGATCCGGCGGAGTGCAGCTGGTATGTAAACCGCATCAGCGGAATGAGTAATTGGTATGCCAGTAGTCTCGTTAGAAGGAGGAAAGGAAAACTCATATAATAATAATGAATGATAAGCAACAACAAGAGAAAAGCGTTAGGCTGAGGTTTCGGATCCAGCCGAGTGCAGCTGGTATGCCAAGCGACTCAGCGGAACGAGTAACTGGTATGCCAGTAGTCTCGTTGAATGGAGGAATGAGGAAATGAAAGTAAAGACAAAAGGGTTATTTAGGTATAGTCAGTATTTTATTTTAGCAGATTTGATGCACAGCGGGTTCGCAAGCAGAGTGGATGACCAACCTTGAGTGCGAGAGAGACAGTAGTGTAAAGCGTAATGGCGCGCAGGCCGGTCGAGATGTTCAATGACCAGAGCGAGTGACCAACACTGGGAGTGAGAAAGATAGTGAAGTAGCGTTTGGTATTCTTAGTGGTTCTAGCCCGAACAGATAACCAACTCGGGGAGGCAGTATGAGCTAACAGCGGTTGACCGACCGTTAGTCTTTTGAATCAGAGCGCTTAGCCAACCCTGATCCTTCTGGCCGTTTTCGTCCCGAGCGCGCCTTTTTATGTTAGTCGCCTCTCGCGAGAGATGCGGGAAGCTGACCGGAGTGGGAAGGAGCGAGTGGAGGGAGATGCGCGCGTTCGAGTTTCGTGGGCGTTCCGCTCGCGGCTCTCATCTACATTCGGTTCTGCCACACCGCCACGACGGCATGCGGAAAAACGTATTTTTCTTATCCTGACATGGCCATACTTACGTGCATTTCGGCTGGTCTCTCTCTTTCTCTCTCTTAATATTTAAAGTTCTACTATCTCAAATGGTTGCCTACTGAATGAAGAAACGTTGTCTACGAGAAGGTTTTCATATTTAATATTAAAAAGGACTCGCTCTATGCGAGTCGCGTATAACACTTATAAGGCTTTATATCAAGACTGTTTGAATTTTAATTGCTTCTTCGAAAATTTCGAATATCTTCAACTTGTAAAATTTTCTTTTATTGTTCATGAATTAAATTCATTTGATTTTCATGGCTCATTAGTATTAAAAATTGTCTCATTTGACTAATGTCTAATTTAATCTAAACTGATGCAAATTGTTTCAATTTGAACGCTTTTTTGTCAATAAACGTCAAATTTTGAAAGTTTTTAATTCAAGGTGGTTAAATTTAAAATATACAATTTTGAGCAGCTCAATTTAAAGTCAAATAAGAAAATTTTTATTGAGAGCTGTCAATTTTCGAAGCTTTTATCTCAAAACTTTTCAAACTTTAACGCTTCAGAAACCTAGAAATTGTGTCTTTTTAAATATATTCAAAAGAAAAATCTCTTTAATATCAATATTTTTCTTTTTAAATTTTGTATTTTAAAATAGTTTACTTTCAAATGTTTTCTAGCATATATATTCCATTGATGAAACTCTTTGACATAGAATTGAACAATTTCGAAGAAATTGGTTTTAAATTCTGTTGATTTCCTGCTTTTTTCGCAAAAATCAAGATTTTGAGATTCCTAAATTTTGAGCTACCTCAATCTAAAATCCTGAAAAGTTGAAATTTTTCAATGTGAGATTGTATCATTAAGACCTTTCCAAACAAAAAAAATACACAGTACTTGCCTCGCTTATATCCAGATGGAGGCCGTCGTACTGGATGGGGTGTACTGATCAGCTTTTAATCTGTATTCACTTTCGAACTCATAATAACCAATACATTTGCTTTCCAATTGCTCTCATATATCTTAATTTTCAAAATTCTTTTTCAAATATCCGTGTGGAAAAGTGAAGTGGGACAATAAATTTTGGGAGAAATAAAGTTTGGGCAAACTGAGACCTGACCCTACCCTAGTTCACACACGGTCACGTAGGCATATTGAAAATTGAAGTCAATAGAAACGTAAAAAAATGCTGAATAAACGTGAAATCTGTGTTTAGCCAACGGCTATGTTATTTTCGTGGCGAGGGATGGGGGGAAGGGCTAAGAACAAAACTACTGCTATAAACGAGGGATGATGGAGAAGGGATGGGGGTAAAAACGTCCCAAGATTGGTAAGGTAGTTTATAGACGACCTCTAAAATGTAAAGTCAATCTTTGTTTTCCGAAAATGTCTTTTGTGCAGCTGCACAGTACAAAATAATGTCCAAAATGATACGGAAATCAGTATCATTTTGATATGCAACAAAAGTGATGCTAAATTCGATAGCATTTTGATCGTCTGAAATGAATGATCGAGTTTCCAGATCATATCGATAATCGAAACAAGATACAAGAGACGCTACGCTTCGGAGCAGCGTGTGACGTTTG
>JAUMHM010000050.1:11145063-11164013 GCA_032362435.1 Melikaiella ostensackeni | reverse complement strand
AAAATTTGAGGGCCCCAGGCTTACCACAAACGCGGCAATTAAATCAGTCTCATTACTTAATTGTCACACCTCGTACTGCAATGCGATATCGCGATCCAAGGCTCTGTAATCCAGTCTGTCTTGACACGTCGGCGTTCGACGCGATTTATTGCAGTGCACCTTACATTTCTCAAGCCAAGGTCTAAGGAATGTGCGGGATTTTTCCTAAGTCCAAACAGAAATAATAGAGAGTTATCTTTACCCTGATTTTGGAGTAAAGATTATCTGCAAGAAAATTTACTTCATGCGGCTGAGTATTACCTTGACACCTCGGTATACACTAGAACCTTGATTTAGAGAGGGTCTCGGATATAGCTTGCTATGACAGTCGCATTTATCACCCTTTTCCTTGTAGATTTGAAAGATAATCGCCTTTTTCCAATCATTTGGAACTTCATCATATATAGCAATTCGCTCAGCCACACAAACAAATATCCGCCACCGCTCTTAAGCATTTCAGCGGTGATGCCGTCCATACCAGCGGCCTCACCATTCTTTAGCTTCTTAATCACGGATATAATGTCGATATTGATTCTTCTTCCGCTACCTACATACAATGGGATTGTCTAATGTATTCTCTTCAATGGAAAGGTTGTTATACTCCATAGCTTGACCTCAATACAATCTCTTGAAAAAATCTCTCATATAGTCTTTCACTTTGTCCGAATCCCATATCATTTCACCATCAGCATTCTTGATTCCGACTGCCTCAGTGCCAGAACTTCCTTTCCTAATCTTCTTAACTCATTTTCAAAATAATTTCTTATTCCCTTCAAAGTCATTTTGCATTTTTTTAATCTTCTTTCGCTTTGATTTTATCCTTGCTTTCTGTGACTAGTATCTTCGCTTTTCTGTTTTTATCCCTGTAATCATTTTTCAATCCAGTCTTCTTTTCATGGCTCAGACCTTTACTATTTAATGTTCTCGAGTATGCTTGCTTTTTCTCGTTGACAGCTATGCAGATTTCGTCATTCCACCAAGCATCTTCAGCCTTTCTTCCTACAGCTGCAGTACCGTACGCTTCAGATGCACTCTTGAAAATGCTATCCCATACTATAATCCATGCACCCTCTACATTTTTATTGTTCAACTTAGTCTTCCAGTCTTCTTCATGATGTTCTCAATCTTCATTCAGCTTTTCAAAATATACCACTTGTACTTCTGGTTTCTGCAAATTCTCTATCCTAACTCGCGTCTGCTTCAGCTTATTATTAGTTCTTCTTCTCCTCCACCCTTGACCTAGACTCATTTTTGAAACTAATAAGTAGTGATGTTTTCCGCACTCAGAGCCTCTCATAACCCTTGTATCCCTTACAAGTACTCTCAGTCTCTCATCCGCTACAACAAAGTCAATCATACTGTGACCTTCGCCTCTACACCAAGTATACATTTGGATCTGTTCATGTCTGAACCAAGTGTTCGTAATAAACAAGCCTTTTTCTAAGCATAAGCTTATCAATTTATGCCCGTTACCGTTTGTTTTCTGGTCTGCAAAATGGCTCAGTACTCTGTCAGTACCTTCGCCTTGCACATCAACCCAACTATTCATATCTCCAAGTAGAATTATTCTTTCGCCAGGATCGCAAGTCCCTAGTATGTGTGATGAAATCTATGTGTAATGGAATCTATGTAATGAGCTTGTCTCATGTCAACACTCTTTAACATTGTAACTTTCTGAAGATCTGATAGTAAGGTTGAATCTGAATGTTGAATTTTTGAATAGATATATTTTGAAGAAATAAATTGTGCTTCACTAAGTATTTGTGAAAATGGTTCTCAACAGATTTTAATCTTATTACTGATGAGGTCCAGGGTCGACCTGACGCAACGTTTTAATGTCACACCTTAATAAAGGATTTTAATGGCCAGTAGGTAAAGAAGAATTCAAGATCGATTTATATAGGGCAAAAACTTTGCATAAAAATTCATCATTGTAGAAATATTGTGAAAAAATGACTTTTGATCTGTGATCTGTGATCTGATTCAACCCATTTACATCAAATTTCAATAAAAAGTCTGTAGCAACATGTTCTCTATACATTTTGCAAGAATTTTCGATATCTTGAGTAGTTTTTAAAATTTCACCATTCTTATCATCTCTTCATTTTGGTTTTTCACACTAAATACATAATTTTTTTAACTATACAAGATATCGAAAATTCCTGCAAGATGTGTCGAGATTCTGTCGCTACTGACTTCTCATTGAAAGGTACTAGCTGGTTAGATAGATTAGGATGTAGAGGTGAGCATAGGTCGAAAATTGGTTGTTTTTATAGTTTTTTTTTGTTTTAATCTCACAGTTTCTGAGACATTAACATGAAAGTCAGGCCTAAGTTTATTTTTAAAGGTTGGTCAGGCAGCTTTCAAGCTTTCAAGCTTTCAAGCTTTCAAGCTATCATTGTTATATCTAATATTATAGATTTTCTTTAAAATTGAGTACAAGTAGTTTGAACGTCATCGGCTGGGCTGTCTCTGGTACAGCTTACAAAATAAAAGTAATTTTTATACCAAAAAGATCTGAACAATATAATTATTGCTGATGTCACAATATTGTTCGATTCAGTATATTCAAAAATATCAAAAGTTTGGTCTGAAAAGTAATGTAATCCATTTTTTATCGTTGATAAATGTTGTTCCCAGATTAGTGCGTCATTGGTTGGATTATCTGTAAAAAGGTAAATATTTTCGAAAATGGCATGTTTAAGCATGGCTAACACATTAGGATTGATAAATTTGAATTTTCTGAGCTGCTTAACCTGCAAATCACCTGATATAATTCTGCACTTTCACTTAATCAAAACATGTTAAGCAGCGAATTTGAGCAAGGCATCAAATAATCGTCATTGGTTGGACAGGGAATATTTGCAATAAATTCTTTAATAAATTACTCAAAACGCCAAATACCACATAGCAGTGTGAAGCTAGCGGATGCTAACATAGGGATATCACCATTGTTACAAATTATTCTTTAATTATTTACAATGAACATGTTTCTTCACTCTTTGGTTTAATACACTTTGGTTTTAGGTTAGTAATATTCAAGATTGAATGGTGAATTTTTGATTTCAATTGATATACATCAACTGTGATATCTGAAAGTATATATAACATTAGTATGCTGAAAATAATCGTAAATTATCGGTAAACTTTCATTAATTTTTGCATATGTTCCCTTAAATTTTCGCATATTTTGCCTACAATTTTCACAGCTTTTCGGAAATGTGTGTACATTTCTGATACTTTCATTTTATGTTCAATATTTTTATATTCGTCAGCCATTTTGAGTTGATGCTCAAATTGTGTGCTATGCGGAGTATCACAAATAATTAAATTACTACACATAGGGCTCCATAATCCAGGAGCCGGTAACACTTCTGTATATACTTGAAGATCCCCTGAGTAACATTGGTTTAAAAAGACCACAAAAGTCCCCTGATTATGAATATCAAGTTCACTTTTTGGAAATCTGGTGCAACAATCGCTTAAGCAATTTTTAAAAACAATTGCGGTAGTTTTAAAGAAAAAAATTCTAAAATTAAATTAGCACTAAAATTGACATATTTTCGGTTGCGTATCTCGGCATTAAACAACTACGTGTGCAATTTTTTTTACTTTCTGATAAAAGACAAGGTCGTACAAAGTCGATGCTACAGCTTTCGTAAAAAATCTTGGGGAAATCACCCAGATTAAACATACTTTTACTATTTTGCGAAAATCTCGATCGTTTTTCGTATGTAACAATTTTTTCTAAACAAATACGTATATTATATTCTATAAAGCTTTCGTTTTTAACGTGTTTCTCAAATTGGATGAGAATGAAAGGCTTTGTCTTTTATAGATTTTTTTATTCAAACGGTTAGTTAGCTATGGCCCTATAAACATTCGATTGCAAAATAATCTTAGGTCTGTGCCAGCTGTAATTATACAGGTAAGATTTTAGATTTTTTTAGTTATTTATCTGGTAGCTTTCGAATGAGCTTTCTCTCTATTCCCATTCTCAAAACATCGTTCTTTTGCAATTAACAATTGTTATCAACAGAAACGTTGATTTAACGAAGCTACTTCTTCTATATTTTTATACAAAACCTACGAACTGCATCAGACATCAGGTTTCCCATAACAGCAAAATTTTTAAAATAAATATTTTCGAAAAATCTTGATAGATGAAAAAATGTTTCACAGGAAAAAGATTTTTTCTTGTTTGAAAGCAAAATCATAAAATTTTATGAAACAATATTGTTAAATGTAGGGTTTTGTTGATACTGCTTGTTATGAAAATTGGAGCTGGCTCAGAAAAATTCTCGGTTCGATAGGTGCTGAGACATGCAGCCGCAAACATGTCAATTTTAGAGCAAATTCAATTATTTATAACGCTCTAGCTTGAAAGCGAAGCCAGAAACGAAGAGTTCATTCCATTAATAATAAATAAATTAAAGAAAATTTCGCAAAAATTAAGAAGAACATCAATTTTGATAGCAAAACTGTTTGCGATCCATACCAAATATATTTCAGATTGAAAACATTGATAATACAATCTGCTTACAATTTTTCTCAATATAGTTTCAATACCGTTGAGTTGTGTTTCAAAACTACCCGAATTTTGGGAACAAATTTTTTCAAACAGAAAAACCCTTTTTCAAAATTTTTGGCTCACCACCTTTTCCCACAGAAAATATTGTGACAGAAGAATGTATGAAAATACAGCTCTTATGGGACAAAAGTTCATTCCGTCGGTGGATTTTTTTCATAAGAAATATTGTAAAAATAATTAGTTTTTCCAATTTTGACAGGCAGGTCCATATAAAGTCACATGCGGCATGTCTCTCTTGCGGAATATCTCCAATACTGCATGTTTTCCCTGCGGCATTTCTCTCCAGCAGACTGCCAATTTCGCGGCAAGCCTCCCGAACTCAATAGTTACACCTGCGGCTGGTCTCCTCAACCGCAATTCTTCCTGCGGCATTTCTCCCTCAAAGAAAAAAATGGAAGTCTTTCTCTAATGTGGTAAACTTGCGGCAAGTCTCCCAAAACCAATTTGACACATCTGCGGCCTGTCTCCCCAACCGCAAGTCTCCCTGTGGCATCTCTCACTCAAGAAGAATTTTAAGTTTTTCTCAAAACCGCAGGGTAATTTGCGGCTGCGGAAACAGAGCTCAGATATGGCAAATTGGGTTCGGGAGACATGCCGCACTTTTGCAATTTTTTAGAAAAACTTTCATTTCTCTTGGAGGGAAAGCTGCCGCAGGGAGTCTTGCAGATGGGGGGACAAGCCGCAGGTGTGACGATTGGGTTCGGAAGGCTTGCCACGAAACTGAAAATCTGCTAGGGAGAGATGCTGCAGGGAAGACATGCTGCAGGGAGACATGCCGCGCGTGACTTTATATGAATCTGCCAAGGCGATGTGAAACAGAATACTTGTTTTGATAGTGCTAATTTCCTATCTTTAATCCATTTAGACACCCAGTCAATTTGTACATTATGGAAAACCGATGAGCACCTGATTTGGGCCAGACCAGGTCATCCAGATTAGACGGTTTCAAAAAAGCCGAATCTGTGCCAAACTTGTCACTAGAGTGTAAGTAGAGAATTATTATTGATTTAAAGTTTATATCAATCTCCATTGTGAAGGTAAACCTAATCAATGCTCTGAACATATCTGACTAGTACTTACTAATCCAATTGTTCTGTTTAGGATCTAACCATTTCCCCAACTGATGCTGGGACAAATCGGGCAATTTCTGTACGGGAAATGGTACTAACAAAAATTGGTTGAAGCACGTTACTTGAAAATTCATTGGCAACAAATTTCGAAGTAATCCCACTTTCACAAGTCCTAGAATAAACACATGTTTGAATTCGTTGAACTTGACAATTTATTCACGCAAGATAATGGAGCGCACCCCTAGAGAGTGAATTCTCGAAAGCCAATTATGTATATTTCGCAACGATATTCTCGGCCAATTGAGTTTAGCAGTGCTTCGTTAGAATCTGCCTGGGTTAGAGTGAGCATCATCAGGATTGGTCGTAGGGTATTCCGCTGCTGCGACCGCGAAATGGCGAATAATACGACCTGACTGGGTGTGGTTACAGCTTTAATTCTTTCTAGTCGCTTCCTCTGCTTTGTAACTTGGCGCGGCGCGGGCGCGGGCGTGGCGGGACCCCTTTTTGTTTCGAACCGTGTGGTAGTAAGAGTCCAACCCGGCTGCGATTATAGGTCAACCGACTACTAAGAATGCAAGATTCTGACTCCCGTGAATGTGTAGATAATAAAAAGAAAGAATCCGGCTCAAAAATGCATACGGCACATGGAGCGCAAAATTATATTTGCTTTGGAATATTGCGAATTCGGGTTAATGAAGCCTCACTACGTGCAGGCTCATTTTCAGGTTAACGCGAGGGACATGCATTTATTCAAGCTCGAGACAAAAATTGCAGAAAGGTCGAAAACTAATGTTTAAACTGATTATCTTAATTGAGCTCAAATTAAGCTTCACCGCAAACTGCAGATTTAAGTTCTTATTCTAATCGCAAATCAATAGTTAAGTAATTATAAGTATTTAAGTGTGTCTAAATTGGTTTCTATTATTCCGACAACGGAGCATGCCTTGTTCGATTTTATTCTAGAGTGATTCAAATTTATGCTGTAATTAATTAAACGAAAATTCAGACCAGTCACCCAATCCCAATGCTTCGAGCTATCACATATTCAACGTTGTTTCTTCTCCTCCACCTTTGACTTAGGTTGATTTTCAAAACTTTGAGGTAGTGATCCGTTCTACATTCAGAGACTGACATAACCCTTGTATCTCTTAATAGCCCTCTCAGTCTCTTACTCGCTACAACAAAGTCAATCATACTGTGGATTTCACCTCTGCACCAAGGATGCATGCGGATCACTTTATGTCTGAAGCGAATATTCGTAATAAATTAGACTTTTTTTTTGAGCACAAGGTAATCAATTTCTCCCCGTTACCGTTTGTTCTTGGGTCTCCGAAATGACCAAGTACCCTGTCGGTACCTTCGCGTTGCACACTAACCCAGCTATTCATATCCCCGAGCAGAAGAATGATTCTTTCCGCAGGGTCGCAAGTACCTATAATATAATTTAACGAGTCTCAGAAGGTATCGTTCACATGGCTAGTATCACTAATAACTGGATCGTAGCATGATATAATAAATAGCCTTCTGAATCCCACTTTCATTCTAAGCCATAATAATCTAGGAAATACTCACTCATCTTCTTTGGTATGCTGTTTTGCACTCTCATTCATAATCAGACCGAATCCTTTACTCGATTGATCGCGTGAAACTTTTCCGAGGACTTGCCTTTCGTCAACGGAAGTGTCAATCCTATCCGAGGCTACATTATCATTTGTATTGTTCATTGTTAAACATATACACACAACTACAACTTGATGCGAGAAATTGATTCCATAAGTAAGAAATCATGTCCAACCTAAGCAGTTGAATCGTCATAAGGTGGTGTGTCCATTCATAAAGTTAGCCATCAAACTTCGGTCATTCAAAGGAAAGTAAAAAAAAATAGCCAGAAACAAATGAGTTATGATCGGTTTGTGTTGTATACTGAGGAGGGATCCAGTCTCCGTTTGGTCTTCAAAATGGAAAAATACCATTCATTACTTCATAAATTTGATTAGAATTCTCAACCCTGAATAAAACTTAACAAGCTTGGGAACTTTCACATATGGTATTTCCATTACCCTCCAAAAGTTTTCCAAATTTCCGAAAATTTCAAATAATCTTAAACGTTTCTATCAATTTTTAAAAATCCGCACAAGCTTCCAAAAGTTTCAAGCATTTGCATCCACAAAAATTAGAATTTTTCCTTTTTATTATTTACACATTTCTTGGAACGTTATTAACTTTACGGATATGAATACATTACGAAGAGACAAATATCAACTTATAGGTAATAAATCACGTTCATCGTTTATCGTTTATCGTTTATCGTTTATCGCTTGTGTATCTAGTTATATCCACAAAAGACTGACAGAACGAGTTTCGAAAGTTTCACGTTAATACAGTAATCGAATACAAGTTTGGACCTGAATGTAGAAAGGAATATATCAGTTATAAACCAGAAAAGGGAAGCATTTCATGGCTAGAGTTGCATCGATCGGTCCATGCTAATTAATTATTCTTGCCGAAAGCTTTGTTTTAAGTTTTCACTAAATGTAGCTTCTATTTAGAGGGGTTGATACTCTTCTTTCTAACATTTTATTTTTTCAATAAAAAGGCATCATTGAAGTAATACTAGTGGAAAAATTATGAAGTGTACATAACTTTGCTTTTGGAGCTATATATTAATGTTTTTTTGAATTTAAAAGGTATCACAAGTTTCCAGAAAAATGATGCATAATATTTACAGAATAGGTGGAAGAGATAGGAGTATATTCTCATGATTGTAAGAGCCTTCTGAGTTTCCTGAAATATCTCGTGAGTCGTGTATAACAGAAGGTTCTAGAACACGCTTCAATTTTCTCGATTACATGAAAGAAGATTCTCAGATTAAAAAATAAGGTAAGAACAAGAGAAAAATGAATATTTTCTACAGGAATGAATAGTAGGTTGCACACGCTAGCTAATGCAAAAGTTTGAATGGGTACTGAATATAATTTTAAGATTTAAAATAGTTATATTTTAGAGATTATCAAAATTGTGTTAAAAACATCAATTTTGTTTCTTGATAGCAAATTTTTAAAATGTCCAAAATATCCCACTTTCAAATTCTTAAATTTTCAAGGAAAAATGTTTCCATTATAAACTTTTTAAATTTGAATTTCCTGTATCTTGGATTTCTAATTAACGGGAAGCTTACGTGCTTCAGAAAGCGAAAACAATTCAATTTTGAAGAAAGGAAATTTATGAGGTTCCCAGATTAAAAATCTTTAAAATGAAAAAAGTTTCAACTTTGTATTGTTTAATGTAGCGAGCATTGGAGGCTTTTTATACAAGAATACAAATAAATTATTGTAAAAAAACCATGTGCAGTCATTGCAGACATATTTACATGGTAAATGATATCCTTGTATTTTTTAAATCAATAAAAAAGTGGAAAACTGGTAAGTATAAAAGGTGACAAAAAGATGAACAAATTTTGTATTATCATAATATTTCTTATGGCACTAAATTCAAATAACCTGTCAAATTGAAACTGTTCAATTCTGAACATTGCATTTAGAACAGTTCACTCTTCATGCTCTTTTCATTCAAGTATCAATCAATTTTAATTGGTCACTTCTTGAATTTAAAATTTAAAATTATTTAAACGTTTGAATCTGAAATTTTCTTATTTTAAGCGCACATTATCTGCCATCCATTTCAATCATGTATTGAATATTTAACACTTGTAATTAAAAATTGTTCAGTTTCAGTGGCCTTCCATTCAATATTAATCAAATTTAAACCCTTCAAATTCGAAATTTCTTATTTATTAAAGGTTACAATTTGACTTTGTATATAATTTTAAACCAATATTTTTTCAAATTGTCTAATTTTGAATATTTAAATTTGAAATTCGTCGATTTTACTCCTTTTTTGATTTAAGGTTGTGTAAATATTATTACTAACATTCGAAACTGTAGATGTAAGCTCAGCCTTTTAAATTTTTAGTTGCTCAATTTAGAACGTCTCAATTTTTAATTGCTTATTTTTCAGCGCTTCCGATGGTGAATAAATGAATTTCAACTGCCTTAAAAATTAAAACAACCCAATAGTAAATTATTTATTTTAAAGTTGTTCTATCGTCAAATCTTTCAACAGTTGCAATGAAAATATATTCCATTTATCGTTTTCACTTGGAAAACGTTCTTTCATGTTCAAATTATATAATACTTGATCCAATTATTCCTTTTTCAGTGTTGGTCCAAGTAAACTTGAAACTAATAATGGATAATTCGCATGCATTTCTTTATCGTTTTGCTTAAAATTTTATGATCTGAAAATTGATCAAGTGCTTTTTATCATTAAAATTAGTTGAAAATACCGGTTACTTTCAACTACAATAGATCATATTATTATGGATCTAATTTTTTATTTTTTCATGTTACGAATAGTCATTTCCACTCAAACTTCCGAACGACATGGAAAATTATTTAATATTACAAGTGGTTGAAGATTTTTCGAGTCCGTTTAGGAATAACTAACTTCTATCATGCACTTCACATGCTTGACATATTAAATTTCAATTATTCAACCTAATATATATTTATTTATTGTAAAAATATACTCAGTTTAACGACCTCTACAATATGCAATAATTATTTTCCGTATTCCTGACACATGCAAATTCTCTATTTAGAATGTTTGAATACAAGATTATTCAATTTTGAACATTTCCAATTCAAATTTATCCAATTTCGAAAACTCTCCATTTCAAATTATTCAGTTTTGGAAGCTCGAAACAAAAAATGCTGTGAGAAAGAGAAGGAAGGGTGGTAGAGTAAACTAAGATAGGAAAAAGAAAGCAGAGAGTTTTTTTGGCTTCGAGGAATAAGAGAAGAAAGAAATATAAACTATGAGGAATTGGAAAAAAGAGATGGGGAAAGGCAGGTGATAGAGGGAAAGGAGAGGGTAATCGAGATACAATAAATAGAATAAGTTGATAAAAGGGAAGAATTGCGAGAATGTTTGGAACGTGGATGGTGGGAAAAAGAGGGACAAGAACAGCTACGTAGAGACTGAGAAATGAAGTAAAAGAAGCAGTGTATTGGGAGAAGGATAAACAGAAATAATACAGAGTGAGTGAATGAGTAGAAGAGACATAGAAGCATGTATGGGATGATTGTATGAGAGGAAAGGAAGAAAGGGGAGAATGAAAAGAGAATTTCAAGGAAATTCTAGGAGGAAAAAAAGAGAAATACAACGAAAGTCACATAGAAGCATAAGAGTAGCTGAAATTAAACAGTAAGATTAAATAAAACTAAGTAGAATACGATGACGATGCGCGTTTCTTCTCTCTCCCTCTCTCTTATTCATTTCAAACTCTACATTCCAAGCATGAACATGATTTGAGACGTGAAAATAATAGAACTCTCATTGACAAAAGAAGTGGAAAAATGATTAAAGAGACTAAATTTTCATTCAGGGACCAAATTAGAAAAATGGCCTACTATGGGACATAAAAAAGTCCTTTTGAAAATAGTGATGAATATAGAGAGCTAAATTTGGTTAAAACTCTTTTTAATTTGTCCAACATTTCTTTTATGTGCATTTCTGGGATTAAAAATGATTTCATTAGAATCGTCCAATATTTCATTCATGCATTTCTGACAATTTCCCGTCGCCACTGAATTGCGAATCGCGGCTTGAGTTCATATTCTACACCATTGTCGATAACACCTTGCCGGATAATAAATGCGAATGAAGCGTGACCTTTTTGCTAGCTCACACTCAGAGGTAATGGGTTTCTACGTGTTAGTCGCACGCGGCAGGGCTTGCACCAAAGAGTGAGTCTCGCTTATACGAAAGAGGCTTGGGCTCACGAGCAAAAACGACCTCGATTCCTACGAATGCAAATTACCACTAGGTCTCATCCCATTTCCTTCTATTCCACTGCGCTTTAGCATTCAGGTCCCTGGTGGGTCATTTGATCCTCTCCAAGTGATGCCGACGAATGCTCCTTCGATTCGATGCAAAAGAATTTGCTTCCGGTAATTTATCTAATGAAATTTCTCATTCATTCGTTAGAAATTCGTGGTGCTATCAGCAATCCGTGTCTACATCCGCAAATAGTGGGATTGGCTTAGAAACGTCTCTACCTGTTCCCTTTCGCTCCATTTGTCACGTGTCAGAATATCTTCCGGTTGTGTTAACTTGGTTAACTTATCGCTCATATCAATCTAGTGGATCGCACAGTGGTTCGGAACTGTTGTCTCGCGTTTCTGAGCTTCAATATGTGTTTACTGAGATACATTGAGGACATTAGCATTAAAATGATGCATGATGATAATGAGAGACATTAGTTTACGTGAATCATGAATTCATGTCCAAGACATCCTGAGAAGGAAAAATCAGTGTGTGAAGCGGGTGAATCGCTCATAAAAATCTAGTGGATAGCACAGGGTTTTGGAATTTTTGTTTCGTGTTTCTGAGCTACAATATGTGTTTGCCAAGATACATTGAGGACATTAGAATTAAAATGATGCATAATGATAATGAAAGATATTAGTTTCCATGAATCATAAATTCATGTCAAAGACGCCCAGAGAAGGAAAAATCAGTGCGTAAAGCGGGTGAATCGCTCAGAAAAATCTAGTGAATAGCACAGTGTTTTGGCATTGTTGTTTCGTATTTCTGAGCATTAATATATGTTCGCCAAGATACATTGAGGACATTAGCATTAAAATGATGCATAATGATAATGAAAGATATTAATTTCCATGAATCATGATTTTATGTCCAAGACGTTCTGAGAAGGAAAAATCAATGCATAAAGCGGGTGGATCGCTCATAAAATCCTAGTAGATAGCACAGTGTTTCGGAATTGTTTTCTCGTATTTCTGAGCTCTAATAAGTGTTCACCAGTATACATTGAAAACATTAGCATTAAAAAGATGCATGATGATAATGAAAGATATTAGTTTCCATGAATCATGAATTCATGTCCAAGACGCCCTGAGAAGGAAAGATTAGTGCGTGAAGCGGGTGAATCACTCATAAAAGTCTAGTGGAAAGCACAGTGGTTCAAAGTTGTTGTCTCGTGTTTCTGAGTTTTAATATATGTGCACTAAGACACATTGAAGACATTAGCATCAAAATAATGCATGATGATAATGAAGGACATTAGTTTCAGTGAATCGTGAAGTGGGTGAATCGCTCATAAAAATCTAGTGGATAGCGCAGTGTTTCGGAATTGTTGCCTCGTGTTTCTGAGCTTCAACATGTGTTCACCAAGAGACATTGAGGATATCAACATTGAAATGATGTACCATGATAATGAGAGACATTAGTTTCCGTGAATCATGAATTCATGTTCGAGACGTACGGAGAAGGAAAAATTAGTGCTTGAAGCGGGTGAATCGCTTATAAAAATCTAGTGGATAGCACAGTGGTTCGAAATAGCTGTCTCGTGATTCTGAGTTTCAATATGTGCTTAATAAGACACATTGAGGACATTAGCATTAGAATGATGCATGATGATAATGAAAGATATTCGCTTTGATGAATCATAAATTCATGACCAAGACGTCCTGAGAAGAAAAAATCAGTTCGTGAAGCGGGTGAATCGCTCATAAAAATCTAGTGTATAGCACAGTCGTTCGGAATTATTGTCTCGTGTTTCTGAGTTTCAATACGTGTTTGCCAAGATACATTGAGGACATTAGCATTCAAATAATGCATGACGATAATGAAAGATATTAGTATCCATGTATCATTAATTCATGTCTAAGACGTCCTGACAAGAAAAGATCAGCGCCTGAAGCGGATGAATCGGTCATGAAAATCTAGTGGAGAGCACAGTGGTAAGGAATTGTTGTCTCGTGTTTCTAAGCTTAAATATGTGTTAACTAAGATACATTGAGGACATTAGCATTCGAATGACGCATGATGATAATGAAAGACATTAGTTTCCATGAATCATTAATTCATGTCCGAAACGTCCTGAGAAGGAAAAATCAGCTCGTGAAGCATGGGTATCGCTCACAAAAATCTAGTGGACAGTACAGTGGTTTGGAATTGTTGTCGCGGGCTTCTGAGCTACGATGTGTGTTTGCCAAGATACACTGAGGATATTAGCATTCATATAATACATGATGATCATAAAAAATATTAGTTTCCATGAATCCTGAATTCATGTCCAAGACGTCCTGAGGAGGAAAAATCAGTACGTGAAGCGGGTGAATCACTCATAAAAATCTAGTGGATAGCACAGTGAATCGGAATTGTTGTCTCGTGTTTCTGAGTTTCAATATGTGTTAACTAGGACGCATTGAGGACAGTCGCATTAAAGTGATGCATAATAATAATAGAAGACGTTAGTTTTCGTGAATCTTGAATTCATGTTCAAGACGTCCTGAGAAGGAAACAGTTCTTGAAGCGGGTGAATCGCTCATATCAATCTGGTGGATCGCACAGTTGTTTTAAATTGTTATCTTGTGCTCCTGAGCTTCAATAACATTGAAGTAGTGCATTATGATAATTAGAGACATTAGTTTCCGTGAATCATGAATTCATGTTTAAGACGTCCTGAGAACATAAAATCAGTTCTTGAAGCGGGCAGCAAGCGCCCATCAAGAAGGGTTTCGTAGGCGAACGTTTATATTTGTATAATATCTTTTATAAACAACCTTCGAAAAACGAAGAATATGACATAGCAAATTTTATTTTTCGTTGCATATTGTCATGCTGAAAGCTTCAATTGGAGCCATTCCTAAAGAAAATCTGTCTCAAAGAAAAACTTCCAGCAAAGTGATCTTAAAAGCCAAACTTTCGCATTTTTCTTACTTCACCATTAATAATGAAAACAAGCTCTGTAACATAGAAGATTTCATTCTTCATTGCAGTCAGACATACCAAGAGCTTCAATTTGAGACATTCTCGAAGAAAATCGGACTAAAAGAGAATTTTCCAGCATACGGGTCTAGAAAATCAAACTTTCTCATTTTATTATTCTTCAACCACTGTTTTCAAAAAATGAAGAATATAAAATAGAGAATGTTATTTTTTATTGCATACTTGCATGGCAAGAACTTCATTTTTCGTCATCCCTAAAGAAAATCGGTCTGAAAGAAAAGCTTCGAGCATAGCGGTCTTAAAAACCAAATTTTCTCATTTTTTCTAATTTTTAACTAGTGATAACAAAAAACACTCTACAACATAGCAAATTTTATTCTTCATTACAATTACGCATGCCAATAGCGTCAGTGTGAGCTATCTCCGAAGAAAATCGGACTAAAAGAAAACCTTCCAGCACAGTGGTTTAAAAAATCAAATTTCCTCATTTTTTTATTTTTCAAGCACTATTTTCAAAAAAAGAGGAGAGCAACATGGAAAAATTTTATTTTTTCTTGCATGTTTGCATGCCAAGAGTTTTGATTTCAGTTATCCTCAAGGAAAGTCGGTCTAAAATGAGAGCATCCTGCATAGTGGTCCTAAAAACCAAACCCAATTTTCTCATATTTCTTCGTCTTCAATCACTGATATAAAAAAAAAAACAGTTCTATAACATGGCGAATTTTTTTCTTCACCGCAATTCCACATGTCCATAGCGTCAGTTTGAGCCGCCTCTGAAGAAAATCGGACAAAAAAAAAAGCTTCTAGCATAGTGGTCTTCTCTCCGCTTCATTTTCTCATATTCTTTTCCTTAACCCTAAAACTATTTTCAGCACAAAATTGGGTTTCTTTAAGTAGAAAATTGTTCCCAGAAATCTTACTATTTTTCTACAAATATAAAATCTTAGGGTCGTAGGTGTAATATACTTTTTATAGTCGTGCCAATAGACGGACGGACAACTGAACAATTTAATAAATTTTATAAATAAATTAGAGTTTCGCCTACAAAATCCCAAAAACCTGAATTCACTTTTAGGAAACGCCTGTCGTCGTAAAACAGACGTTTTACTCTTCACATCAGAACATTCAGGTATTCTGCTTGCCTCAACAAATGAAATTCTAAAACTTTAGACAAATTTTCTTGTTGACTGAAGAAAAAACCTCCGAATGAAATACTTTCTCTGTATTCTTTCTTCATTTACGTGAAGTTAAATTGGAAAAAATCAAGGTAAGTATATAGGAAAACTAGATCAAAAAATTTTTTACCACATTACTCCCATGTGCTTAGGAAAACAGTTTTTCAAATCTTACAATATAATTCTACTGTACTGTGGCTTTTATTTTGCTCATGCATATTTGAATGGTAATGATATTTCTAGGAAGAATATTCAAATGAAAAGGATTATATCATTAATTATTCATCAAACTTTACTTTATTTATCGAATACTTCATTGAAGAGAAATAATATTAGATATAGACCCCAATGATCAGGACTGATATTGGTGTCTATTTGTCCAATTTATCAGAATAAAAATTGAGCACGAAGGAGCTCACTACTCCTGCCGATGAACAAATAAATAGACACTCCAATAATATAGGTCAATCGATATGTTTTCATTTAAAAACCTCTTTTTCTAATTGCATTCACGAGAATTTTGCAAATTTGATGAGTTACTTTAACAAAATTACAATTTTTTAAATATGAGAAATTCTGATTATTAACATCGTCTTAAAATAATTCTTTCCTGATGATTAAGTTAGTTGATATTTATTACACTTTAATATTTCAACCTCCACTTACAATAAGCTTTCATTAAAAATTTAAGAAAAGAACTGTATTTTTCCTATCAGTTTGGTCCATTTTCCATTCTTTCATCTTCTGCGTCCGGTTGATGAAAAGTAAGATGCAAAAAATATTGATAGAATATTATAGTGCAGACTTTTTTATAATTTTGATTTCCAGCTCTTGTTTTTTTCGTGAAATGTTCCATATTATGATTGAAAGTTCGTACAGCAAAAGCCAGTCAACTGAAAATTTATCATTCACAATTCACCTTCAGGCTAACTTCTTATGATCCTGGAATCGTGGCAAAGAAGTGACAGTTCATCAATCTGAACAATAGAGTAACAGTTGACGTTGAAAAAAAAGAGAAAACCTTTTAACTTCTGAACCATTGTTGCATTATAATTTTGTTTTTGAAAAGCAAAAGATAAACCTCTTGAAAAAGTTAGCATATAATCATTATTCACGAAACTCATTTCTTCTATAACTAATTGAGAAGAGCCTCATTACTTTTTTCAAAGTCTGTCCTAGAAAGAACCAAAAACTGGAAATTATTCTGAAAAAGAGTCCTCTTGAATAAATTTAAA
This sequence comes from Melikaiella ostensackeni, assembly GCA_032362435.1. Lineage (NCBI taxonomy): Eukaryota > Metazoa > Arthropoda > Insecta > Hymenoptera > Cynipidae > Melikaiella > Melikaiella ostensackeni. The sequence continues at coordinate 11,147,089 of JAUMHM010000050.1, read as the reverse complement.
TTTTCAAGAGTGCACTTTAATTATGCTTCCGCACGATTCTTATCCTTGGCTATCCAATCAAACGTCCACGAAAAAGAACACAAAAACCGAAAAAAATCTTTTTAAAAAGCATTCGCAAATCTTTAGTCAATTTAAAATACTGATCATTTAGAAAAATTCACTGATTAATCAGTGAAACGTATCGCACTGGAATCTTCATCTAACGGCCCTTCATATACCGTTCTTCTAGAATTAGCGTTTGAGCGAAAAATTAGCGAAATAGCGTTTGAGGATGAGGGAGTCCAAGGAGCCGAGAGAGAGGTGCTGTGAGTTCAGCGCAGTTCAGCAGTTCCGTAGCCACAAAGCGGGCCGTTCGAATACTTGCGTGCATATTTCGCATTCATGTTTAAATACACGCGGAAAATTGTTTTCATTAATTAGACCCTCATAGACGAAATAAGGTTAGGTACTCAATAGGCGCGTCCTTTAAGTTTCTATTCTGGCACATTCTGTCGGAGATGAATTTTTTAATTAGTTGGAATTAACTTTGAATTCTTTGGAATTCAACCTAGGATTCATTGAAATTCATCATGAATTCTTTTAAATTCTCTGGAATCCCACCGACAAATAAATTACGTTGCCGGTAGAATATGCCGAAGAAAAAATTAAAATTTGGCAAAATATGCCGGAAAAGTGAATTAAAACGCAGCATATTATGCCGGAAACAATGCTGGCCTATTGTGTATACAACAATGTATTTGCAACCTCTTTGAATAGAGGTTAATCTTCTTTGAATTCAGTTTGAGATCAGTCTTTTCATTTAACTTGACATTAATTTTTTCAAATTTAATTGAATATCTTGAATTTATAGATAATATAATCTCGAATTTACTTCTCTTTCGGTACAGCTGACTGAGAATCAGTAACTATTATCTGAAATTGTAGTAATATTAGACTTTCGTTCAAGCAGAAAAAGTTATTGAAATGACGCTTATTGAAACTTCATTAAATTTTCAAATTGGGAATTCAGTGAAGAATTTTTGCAACTTCTGTGAATAGTCACTGATTGGAATAGCTAAAAGTATGTAACTGATTTGAATAGCTAAAAGTACGTCACTGATTCTCAAGTGAATTTCACTGATTCAAATTAAGAGTTGAATTCAGATAAAGTCTTCTACATTCACTTTGATTCACTTGAATTCAATATGGTTGAATTAAACTTCAATTTAATTAATTTTCCAAAATATTCACTTAAACTCAAATAAAATCACTAATAATTCATTTCAGTTATGTCGATTTAAATTCATTGTAATTCATTTTAACTGAGTTGAAAAAACCTGATTTCGAACTCAGAATAATTTTTGCTCGACCATATACCAAGAGAAATTCGTTCAATTCAAACATTTTTCATCAAATTTAATTAAATTAAATTTACTTTAACATCGGAGTTAATATGGTATCATTTATATTCAGCCAATCAAATTTGTCTTGAATTTCGTTCCGTACTTATTGTAAAATTTTATTTCTTTAGTTTTTTCAAATATAAAAAATTAAAATTACGGCCTTTTCCGGAATATTTTTAGGGTTTCATATCCCCTTCAGTCGGGTTTCCGTCCGTCGTAATTTTTTCCCGGGATGAATTGGAAAATAAGGGGAAGTAAGGGAGGGGTTGGTAAAATGTGAGGGGGGAAGGAAAATGAGAAGGTGAGGTGAATGTGAGGAAGAAAGGGAGAAACTATTGACAGCTGCTAAGGGATATCAAAAAAAGAAAACTTTAGCATAGCGAATTTTATTTTTTATCTCAATTATACGTAGGATAGGGTAGGATGGGATAGGATAGGAAAGGATAAGATAGGATAGTATATGGTAGGATGGGATAGGATAGGATAAGATAGGATAGTATATGGTATGGTAGGATAAGATAGGATATGATATGGTAGGATAGGATGGGATAGTATAGTATATGGTATGATAGAATAGGATTGGGTATGATGGGATAGGTTAGGATAGGATAGAAGAGTATAGGACATGATAGGATAGGATAAGA
>JAUMHM010000050.1:11127957-11144963 GCA_032362435.1 Melikaiella ostensackeni | reverse complement strand
AGGATAGGATAGGATAGGATAGGATAGGATAGGATAGGATAGGATAGGATAGGATAGGATAGGATAGGATAGGATAGTATAGGGCAGGATAGGATAGGATAGTATAGCATAGGATAGGATAGGATAGAGAAGGAAAGATAGGAGGTGATAGAAAAGGAAATAAGAGAGAGGGGAGTGTGATGGGGAGGGAAAGATTTGAAAGACTTTAATAACGACTTAGTAGGCTACGAAACCCTTCTTTGTAGGCACATGTCGCTTAACTTGACTAATTTTTGAAAATATTCTTCGTCTTTAAGTTACCGAAAGTTCTAAAACTCTATTCACGAGTCAGTCGAGTGCTATGAATTCTACTGATTTTCATCTATTTCCAATTGATAAAAATGAAGGAGGAATAGGAAAAACAGTAGATAAATAACAGAATAAGACTGAAAATTCCGAGTGAGATTCCCCAAGTGAACAACTCCTCTATTTTCAGCCTGAGATTACTCGAGATAATAAAAAAAAAACTCTTAGAATATTCTCTGCCATTTCATTTGAAGAGTAAAACTTAAATCTGAAGATTTGAAATTGTGACTTGCTTTGATTTCTTTGTCATATTTTACTCTCAAGGGTTTTATTTAAATATAAAGCTAGGAGCGAGAAGCTTTTAAATGGTTACATTCTTTTACTAGAATGAATCTTTCCTTAAGTAAGGATTCTGACTTCAAGAAGACTTTCCAATTTATTGCTTTCTCATAGAGGGAGGTTTGTATTGACCTAAATTTTCAAATCTTCTTTCTTGACATATTTTGATATAATTCAACCTCAGAACTCAAAAATGCAGTTCTTAGAAAATGTTCATGCGTGTGTGTGTGTTTGTGTGTATAACTTTTTTCTGTACACCATATAGCTAAATTTGGACAAATGTAGCTCCAATTGATGTCTATGGCGTACAAGATCTTGAACTAGATCAGCCAATTAGAAGTGGATTTTTTTGCGTTTAGAGATTAGAAAAAAATCGTTTATTCTATTTATATGAAAAAAACGTTGTTGATTCTAAGAACACAACAGTACTGTATTTGATATATTTGTTCACGCTTCCGAAACGCGTCGAATGACCTATTCATGAACCTTCCATGACAATTTTTCATTGTTCCATTGCTCGCCTTATTTATATGAAGAAAATTTTTTTGAAAGTAGAAATACAACAGTATTTTATCTGATATATTTGTTCACGTTTTCAACACTCGTCGAACGACCTATTGATAAACCCTCCATGACCTCTTATGATGTAGCAATACCGATTTATGAATTTGAAAAATATATTGTTTATATTGTTTATGCGGGGAAAACTTTTTTGATATTGTTTGATTAAACGTTCCTCAATTACAAAATGTCTAATGCAACGTTCTAAGCAATTGTCCGTGTGTGTGTGTGTGTGTGTGAGAGTTGGGTGTGTGGGAGTTGTGTGTGTGTGGATGTGTGTATGTGTGGATGTCACACTTTTTTGTGAACACGATAATTTGAAGACAATTGCAGATAAATCAATGAAATTTGTAGGGCTTATTTTCACAAATGATATCTGAAAACTGACCCAAGGCTTTCTAAAAACAATCATTACAATTTTTTTTGCACTTTATAATATTTAAAAAATGGTTTTTTTATTGTAAAACTTCTTTCATCAACATAACTCAATATTATGCAAGAGTAGAAAAGATTTCTTCATTCAAGACGAATCAATTGGCCTATAATATTAATGCATTCTATTGAAGAGGAAGGAAGTTATGGTCATTTTGGTCATTCATAGTATTTGAAAAATCTGTGTTTTACAGTATAACTTTTTCCATCAACATAATTCAGAGTTGATACAAGAACAGAAAATTCTCATTGATTCGACACGAATTGATTGACTTGCTTGTATTTCTGTATTTATACTCCCTCTATGAGGAAGCAAATATATTTTCTAAGTAGTCATGATGAAGAAACAAACTGCTCATTAAAAATGAGCACCATACAATTGTAAATACAAGCAAAGTGGAACAACCCGAGATCGAATTCACAGCTAGTTTTGTTTTTCAATTATTCAAAAAAAAAAATAGTTTGGCTTGTTTGAATAAGGTTAATATTTCCAGAAAATAGAAATACCACAGGGTTGCATCTGATGTATTTGTTTGCGATTTCGAGATGTATCGACTGATCTTCTCGCGGATCTTACATGATCAACGAATAACGTCTTCTAATTAATCAAAAAAATTGTTTGGCTTGTTTATATGGGGAAAATTCTTTTGATATTAGAAATACTGTACTGCTTATGATGTATTTGTTCTCGTCCTCAAGATGCATCGATTGTCCTATTAACGAACCATATTTCATTAATGGGCTCTAACCAAAAAAAAACATCCCTGTATGAAAACATCCCTCTGTGAGGAAGCAACTTTATTGGATGTCCATGAAGAAGCAAAGTGCTTATAAAATGATCAAAAATAAATACATTCATACTGAATACAGACATAGTGGGGTAAGGGGTACAGTAACTGACAGCCAAACTTGTCCCCTGACAGTTGTCGCCTTTTTTTCGTTTTGGATTAAAATATAAAAATATTTTTAATATTAGTTCAGGTGCGATATTTAGCTTATTACTTGTTTTTATCCATAGCTAATAAGAGCCTAACCAGGTACGCATAAAAAATCTGCCCCGGCACGTATTAAGTTGAAATTTTTGTTGGAGGTTCGTATATCGATGCAAAATGAAATTTCTTTCAATGATAACCCTAAAAATTCATCTTTGTGGGAGTTATGGAGGGGGAAGAGAAATCGAAAGTGTTTTTTTATCGGTTCGATTGATTTTGATGGATAAAATATATGTTGTAGAGAATATAGAATATACTTAAGGAACATAAATGATTGATATAATATACACGTTAATTGTTATGAACAATTTATTTAAGCAAATTCTTCAGTATACCAGCTTTTCGTAGAAAAAAATTATTAAATCTTGAAATCGTTGTGATTTATTATTATGGTATTATTACCATCATTATCATGGTTTCAGTAACGAAAAGTTGTCATAATTTGGAAACTTATAAGCAACTTATAAAGTTATAAACAATTTTGTAACTTATTAAGTCCCATGGGCAGACCAATTGACGTATTAGAAAAGTTAATGTTAGGATGTGAACACTTCATCAAAAAACGAGTTTTCATGGAAAAGAATTCAAACTCCCGCTCGTTTAAACAATTTTGGCTTGATCAACTTTTTAGAAATGTGAATTACAAAAAAACTAATGGCACGATTCCATTCTACGGGAAAAATCACTCAGAGTCAATGTGTTGAACCATTTTTTATTCAAACCTATTTGTTATGTAGCATCATTAAATGCGTAAGCAGGTGCTGTACAATGTAACTGTTTATTTATACTACATAACTAACAAGGTTGAGAAAAATATTGTCTAACACATATTTACTATGTAAAATGGTACTTAGTGGGCTGCAAAATGGTTTATGAAATTGAAAGTTGTTTTTAAATTCACAAATTATGACAACTTTTTGTTACTAATACCATTCTAATAATAAACTAAAACGATTTCAGGACAAAATAATTTTTTTCTACTACGAACTGATGTACTGAAAAACTTGTTTATATAACTTGCTCATAACAAGCGACTTGTACATTCAAATTATTATTCATGTTCCTTAGTTTTATTTCTTATAATTTTAATCAATAGCTGGTTTATTTAAACAATGTTCTTTAAGATTAAAAATCATATTCTTAATATTGTTATTTTTGAAACTGTATTTGTTTATATATTGTTGCAAACAAAGTTGAATTGAAAGTTCGAAGAGTCTGAGGATCTTGAACATTCAATACTGAGCATTTCTGAAGAAGAAACTTTAAAGTAAATCAAGAAATAGAGCCACCTGGTTTTGACCACCGTGGACAAGGAGCATCACCGTAACACTGCGCAGTGTTGCATACGCGATTTTGATTTTTTTTTCACGTGGCTGCGCAATTTCAAAAAATTAAACAAAAAAATATGTCATCTAGGATATCCTAAGGAATGTTTCTGTAAAATATGGGTGTGGTCATGTTAGAACTGAATCTCAAATAAAATTTGAAGAATTCAACAATTTTGTTGTTGTAATTTTTGACAAAAAACTTTCAAATTTTTTTCTAATAGTCTTGTTAGTGTCTACAACATATATTTATTCAAACAGAATCGGTTGAGCCATTTTCGGAAAAAAAACTATTTTTGATTTTTTTCCCCTCCATAACTTTCACAAAAATGCATTTTCAGGGTTATCATTGGGAGATATTTTACTTCACATGGATACGAACCTATAACAGAAATTTCAACTCAAGGGGGAGTCTCAAGTAAATTGCTATAAATAAAGTGATTTTTGAGAATTTTTTGAAAAAAGCGTCTTGATCCGAGAAAAACGCAAATTAAGTTTTCGGTCAATGTTATGAGGAACTTATCGCTCTTCGCCACACCGTTGAGGCTGTGCGCAACGAACCACATGACTTACGCTCAAACCATCTTAATTAACTCATAAATTTCTCTTTTTCATTCTCAAAATATGCGAAATTATATACTAAGTATTTCACAAAGTTTTATGAAGACACTTTTAAAAAAAACTCTCGAAAATCACTTCATTCATAGCACTTTACTTGAGACTCCTCCTAAAATAATATGCACTAATGCATTTGGATTTACATATGGATTTACACTCTTCACATGTCAGAGCATTTATTTATGCAAAAAAATTTCCATTTTTTGGAAATTTTACTTGAGACGCTCTCCTCATTACGTGCAAGGGCAGATTTTGTATGCTTACCCGGCTAGGCCCTTCATCGCAAAAATATTGATAATTCTATGTAAAACAAACAGAATTTCTTTACCGTTTTTCCAATACATAGTATGTATCTCATTCAACGTGGCCTCATAAATTTGAAGAGAAGAAACCCCTAAGTGAAATTTGAAGCAGCAAATAATGGAAGAATAGATTAGGTGATTCGTGGTCAACTGTCTCTAGTGACCCCATCTTGGATTCAGAGAAGTGAAAGATATAACGACTATCCAGCTCGAGATCCTCGTTCGGGCTGTATCGTTGCCTCGGCTACGTAACGACATAACGAGTTGTCTACATGGGCTTAATTCAAACTACCCTAAGCCAGGCTGGGTACGGAGAAGCTGGAGGCGGACGTCGTTTCCAAGCATGGGTGGGGTGCCTGCAGCGTTCGGAGAATCGAGTTCGTGCTTCGAGTATCAACCAACTAAGAATCTACCCCAAGGCTAGGCAAACGTTTGTGGCTTCCACCTTTCCAACCCCACCATCATGGGACCAAAAGCTTCTATATATATCTTCTTTGTTAAAACACATAAACAACATAACACTCATCTGTCTGTCTGTTTTTGTCAGTCCATCAGTCCAATTTTTAAGCCCCCTACACTCATTAGAAAATATTTCATATGTGAACTCACTGAATATGCTATAGACATTTTTATCTGAGATTCTCATTCCAGTCATCTTGATTAGTTCTAACAGAGGATTCTGAAAGTTTTCTTTTTGATATCCTAGCCAGAAGTCATTAATCTTAAGTGTGGTAGTGATGGGTGAGTTACTTGTCAAAAGGAACTAGTTATCGTTACCGTTACATCACGAAAAAAGTAACTCTTTATCGTTATCGTTGCAGAATCAAAATATATCCGCGTGGCTCTCAACGAGAAAGAGCAAGCGTCTTTGAGAATGTTAAATATTAAAGATCAAATCGATGAGGAAAGGACTAGGCTAGAGAATGATTATCGGAATAAGAACAGAAAAACCAAGATACTAGTCAAAGAAAGCAAGGATAAAATCAAAGCAGAAGTTAAAAAATGCAAAGTGATTTTGGAGGAAATGAGAAATTATTTCATAAATGAGTTAAGAAGATTAGAAAAGGAAGTATTGCCACTGAGGTTGTAGGAAATATTTGTTGTTAGCGTTAAAAATTAATGTCGCTAGGTTTAGAGACATGGTTGTCGTTCCCTCGAAATGTGCGCTTTCCGCCAATTACAAAGAGCAATTTTGATGACGTGTTTTGCGTAATTGCTAATAAACGGGGATAAGAACCCAGATTTCTGGAAGCAAGTTTGACGACAGATCAGGCGATTGACTCCATGATGTAAAGTTTATTGTATTTGGCTCGTATGAGTACCTTTTTATGACGCCGTGTTCTACGTACTTAGTGAGATTCGTCGAGGTATGTTTAGTAAAAAAAACTCTAAATTTTTAATATGTGTGATCTGTACTTTTACTGTGAACATTTGAATCAAAAACCGGGTTGTTTACGTATGTTTACAGCGCCGCGTTATTTTCTTCAGTGGTGAATTTTTATATGACCCTTACGGGAACTCTAAGCCAATTTTATGAGATTCCATTGCATTTGTTCCTCTCATGGTCTAAGGGTGGATTGGGTTCAACATCGGAGGATATCGAGTCTATGTAATCGCTTCCTCATATCTGATAAAATGGGTCGGGTCTAGGAATGGTCCAACCGATTTTTACGTCTTCTCCGTTGAACTAAACACCTGAGCGAATGTCATCATCGTAAGGAATTGTTGTGTATGTAATTTCATTGAATATTGTTCACTTGATCTGCCTCCAATTTAATTTTCTTTTATTTCTTTGATCAGCATTATTGTCGCATATTATTTCGTCATTTTAATTAGTATCTGCCCAAATACAGGTATAATGTCAAGATGCGTGTTCTATTTCCTTATGATGGTTCAATGCAAATGTGAATTTTTAATTGTAATTTTTTTTTACATTTTAAACATTGTGCTCAATTATATCTCAAGATTATTCTAACTACATAGATCATGTTCTCCATATTTATAAATTGACCATCCTACAGACTCATAAAATAATTATCATTTAGAATCTTAAACGAATTATAAGAAACAATACAAGAAGATATCATTCATTTTCTGAATTAGATTTTCCCTAAACTTAATTTTAACCATAAAAACCGTGACACTAAAGAAGATATGTTAGACAATCCTGTTTTGAATAGCGGAAGAAGAATCGATATCGACATTATATCCGTGCTAAGAAAACTGAAGAATGGTAAGGCTACTGGTGTGGATGGTATCACGGTTAAAATGCTTAAGAGCGGTGGTGGATATTTTTTTGTGTGGCAGAGTGAATTCATGAATATGTGTGCTGTAAATGGTAAGGTTCCAAATGATTGAAGAAAGGCGATTATCGTCTAACTCTACAAGGGAAAGGGTGATAATGGTGACTGTACTAATTATAGAGTGATTGACCTATTGAGTACCGTGGGCAAAATATTTACCAAAACACTTATTGGAAGGGTCATGGAAATAACTGAAGGAAGGATCTAGGAAGTCCAATATGGATTTATGCCAGAGAGATCATGTGCGGATTAGATATTTAGCTTGAGGCAGATCATAGAAAAAAGTTTGAGACTAAACAAAAGAGTTTTCTCTTCATTTGTTGATCTGGAAAAAGCTTTCGATAAGGTGAATAGATCTAAGCTCTGGGAAGTCCTGAAAGAGTATGGAGTAAACAGTTGGCTTCTAAAATCAATAAAAGCAATATATGATGATAGTAAATCGAGTGTACTCGTAAGAGTGAATGGAAAACTGAGCGATGTGTTTGATATCAAGCAAATAGAGACGAGATAGATAGAGGTAGAGACGTATGGAGGATAATTGCTTATAAGAAGAAGAGTGATGCCTAAAACGGAAGATTTTTTACTAATGGGCTAAATGACTTTGTGAGGCTCTTTACCTGGGGTGATTGCTACAGAGATTGATGATACATCTTTCACTTACCCTTACCATATGAATTCATTGATCTCCTGTAGTTATAACGAGGCTAGAACCAAACGAGTTACGCTCATCCCGAAAGGAATTTGGCTTAATAGTATAATGAAAAATATCATGTATTACTTATTTGTAGCCGACATGATATTTCTAAATTATTGGAAGATCAATTTTCAACCAAAAATGGGATAGTTGAATTCCCAGTTAAAATTTTAATTTTTGATGAAAAGAAACGAATTGTCAGCAAAATAGTGACATTTTCAATCGAAGACATGAATTTTTAGCTAAAATGACGACTCGTCAACCACAAAAATGAATTTGAACAATGGAATTCAATTTTCAACCAAGTCGTTAAATTTACAGCTAAACGATATGTATTTTCAAACAAGAAGATTATTTTTTTATCAAAATATTCAAGTTCTTAACAAAATACATGAATTTAAATACCAAACACTTAAATTTTTATCTAAAAGATATAAGTTTTTGATCCAAACAGTTGAATTCTGACCAAAAAAGATAAATTCACAACCAAAAGTTGAATAATCGAATCTTCAGTTGAAAAACTAAAATTTAACGACAAAAATTAGACTTTAATTAGAGAGTTCAGCTTTCAACCAAGTAGTTACATTTTTAACCAGAAAGATTAAATTACAACCAAAAAGGAAGATTTTTTGAACAAAATTTTTGAATTCTCGACAAAAAAGTAAGCTTTCAACCAAGAAGATTAATTCTCTACAAAAAAGATCAATTTTCAACAAGATACATGAATTTTCAATAAAAAAGATGAACTTTCAACCAAAAATGGAATAACTGAAATTTCAGTTTATGGAATTAATTTAGAACCAAAAAAAAAAAGAATTGTAAGAAAAATAAGTAAATCTTCAATGATGTAGATTAATTTTCAATTAGGCAGTTGTATTTTCATGTCGGAAAGACGAATTTTCTACGAAATAGTTGAATTTCAAACAAAAAAGATGATTTTCAATTTGAAAAATCGATTTGTCAACAAAACAGATGAATTTTCAACCAAAAAGAATGAATTTTTTAACAAGATTGTTGAATTTTAAGCCAAAAAAATGAATTTACAACTAAAAAGATTAATTTTCAACCAAAAATAGAATAGGTCACTTTTCAGTTGAAAAATTGATTCTCAACAAGAAGAATTATTTTCTATCATAATACTCGAAATTTTAACAAAATACATGAATTTTCAAATCAAACAGTTGAATTTTCATCTAAAGAATATAAATTGTCAAACCAAACAGTTGAATATTCAACTGAAAAAGATAAATTCACAGCCAAAAGTGGAATAATCAAATTGTCAGTTGAGAAACTAAAACTTAATCAAAAATATCAGACTTTAACAAAAAAGTTCAGCTTTCTACCAAGTAGTTAAATTTTTAACCAAAAAGATGAAATTTCAACCAAAAAGGATGATTTTTTTACAAAATTTTTGAATTCTCAACCAAAATGATGAACTCTTAACCGAGAAGATAAATTTTCTGCAATAAAGACGAATTTTCAACCAAATAGTTGAATTTTTAAGAAAAAATGTGAACTTCAACCGAAAGTGGAATAGTTAAAATTTCAGTTACTGGAATTTATTTGGAACCAATAAAAAAACGAATCTTAAGCAAAATAGTTAAATCTTCAATCAAAGGGATAATTTTCAACTAGTCAGTTGCATTTTCAAGTCAAGAAGACGAATTTTCTACGAAATAGTTGAATTTCAAACAAAGAAAAATGATTTTCAATTGAAAAAGTCAAATTTTATCGTTAACTTTTCAACTAGAAAGATCAATTTACAACAAAAAATGGAATAGTTCAATTTTCAGTTGAAAAAATCAATTTTGAACCAAAAAACTCATTTTCAAGAAAATATTTCAATTTCCGATGGAATATTTTACGAAAAAATTGACGAATTTTCCACAGAATACATGAACTTTCAACTAAAAAAGATAAATTTTCCACCAAAAACAGTATAGCTGAATTCTCAATCGAAAAAATTAACTTTCAAGAAGAAATATGAATTCTTAACTAAAAATGTAATAATTGATACTTCAAACAAAAACAATTTTATTTCTATATTTAACGAGTTTTCAACAGAGTTGAATTTTCAGTCAAGAGCGAAAAGAAGAATCGACCACATTCTTGAAATTTCATGCTAAAAAGGCGAATTTTTTACAAAGCTGCTGAATTTTCGAAAAAAAAATTGATTTTCGACCATATACTTGAATTGTATACCAAGATAGTTAAATTTTCAAATAAATAGAATGATTTTTCATTAAAATTGTTGAATTTTGAGCAAAATAATTAATTTTTCAAACAAATAATAAAATTTTTACCCAAAAAAAATTTTCAACCAAAGAGATGAATTTTCAACTAAGCTGATAAATCTTCAACTGGAATAGTTAAAGTTTCAGTTCAGGAAATTAATTTTCAATAAAAAAATGAGTATTCAACTATGAAACTAACTTTTATTGCTTTCTACAAGAGTTTCTATGGATTTTGGAATATTTTGAATTCCAGGGTTGGAGAAGAATTGCAATTTTCTTATATTGGGCTCTAAATCTCTCTGGCTATCTGCCACCATGATTTGAATAGTGAAAATGAAAAAATTGTTGCAAGAGTAATGAAATTAATTGATTGCAGTAAGAAGACTTGTGAACTACATTTTGAAAGTGGCTAAAAAAAGTAACGATTTTATAGTTACTGTTACTGAACTAAGTGTAAGTATTGACCAATTCGTTACTTATTTAAAAAAGTAACTTTTTTACCACTATCGTTACCAAAAAAAGTAAATAGTTACAGTAACTAGTTAAAAGGAACTAGCTACTTCCCATTACTGAAGTATGGTATGTCTTATATTGGAAAAGCACAACCTTTGAATCTGCTACGATTCCAAAAGAACCTCATACTATTTCGGTATGGGTTCGCTGCAACAGTGGCCTTCGGCTTATCGCGCAATAGTCTGCACACTATACACTTGTGTGGTAGTAAGTCGCAAGTAGGCGTGGCCTAAGACCTTCGTTGCAAGGAACCCATACTGAAATAGTATGAGGCCTCTCGCAATCATAGCAGGGTGAAGTGATAGCTTTTTGACACTGTGTGCGTAAAATGCGTTTTTGCACAGCCATATTAGTGCGTGAAATAAAAGTCAATAACACTGGCTCTACGCACTAATATGGGTGTGTAAGAACGTATTTTTACGCACACTGTGTCAAAAAATATCGCATGCAACATGTGCGTACGATTTACCCACCTGTGGTGATCGCGTGTGTAAAACCGCATTTTACGGACATGTTGCATAATATATCATTCTCGCACCGTGATACTGCTTTCACAGAATACACTCGAGCAGTAGTGCTATGCTCTCCATGCATTGATAGTATTTTTATTTCTTCTTGAACTCATTTGACTGATAAATCTTAGAAATATTTTCATGTCATTAAGATAAGGTGAAAGTTGTTAAATGAGACAACGAATAACAATTTCTGTGAAAAAAGGAATACCTCTCAACTCCGCTGGGATTCGAGCCCAGAACCTTTCGTTTGCGGGACGACTGTTCAACAAACTGAGCTTAGAAGGGGTCTAGCCAACCTTTTTTCACAGAAACCCTCACGCTTTCTAGCTATACATACACAATTATAAAATTTTTTCTAAGACCCTTATTTTAGTCACCTTAATTAGTTCTAACAGAAAATTTCGTTTTACCATTTTTTAGTTGAAAGGCGCTTCTTTTTTCTCAGAAAATGGAATATACTTTAAAAAATTGGGTGGGCCAAAAAATGTTTTAAGATCTCATTCACTACCTACTTTTTTTATGCGGTGAAAGAATAATTGGTCACGGGAAAAAATGCAGGCTGCCTATTGATATCAAAAGATTACTTCACTCTTTGATGAAAAACATAACTGAAATGAAAATTGTATTCATATAGCGAGAGGGCAGTTTTCGTAAAAATTTGCTCCGCCATGGGGAATCGAACCCTTGCCTTGGCCGCCGTGCCAGATCGAAGCCCTATGTGTCATCCACTGTGCCACACCTCCTACAAATTTGTAAACAGATACAATTTTTGGCAATATTTCTCTAAATTTCAAAACCGAGATGGCTTCACTAATCATATAAAATATTATCACGACAATTGATTCGGGGCATGCTAAACGGTGCTAAGTCCAAACAATCCAATTTTACAGGACGGAAAAAACCTATCTAGTGGAATAATTTACAACGAATTAAGTAAATTATTATTTTTTTGTATAGATGGATGAATCAATTTGATGGCGATGGACTTTGCACCGTTTGAGCTTTCCCTGGTGTTATAAATAAAAATAGTACTTAAACCGTTAAGAAAGTCATATGAAATAAATATTTTTATTTATTTTCTAAGCAATTAATACTAAATGGAAGAAAAGAGGAACATTTATAACACAACATTTATTTATTTTGAGAGTCATATCTCCAATTGTTAAATATTTGTTGATATCCTATAATGACCCTCATATTTTTAAAAAATTTAATATTTTAGTATACTTTTAAACATTCAGTTTTAAAGTTAAACTTTTAAAATATGTGCATACATTCAAATACTAAGTTTTACGGTAAAAAATTGTAAAACCTAAATTTTTTACTGAAATAGATCTAATAAAAGCGAGAAAGTATGATTTTTAAAGAAAACTCGATAGCGTCAAATAGTGGACTTCGCACCGTTTGGCTTTTCCTGGTATTATGAATAAAAATAGTACTTGAATCGTTAAGAAAATCATATAAAATAAATATTTTTATTTATTTTGTAAACAAATGATAAAATAGTAGAAAAAAAGAAATATTTATAGTACAACATCCAATTATTTTGACAGTAATATCTCCACTTGTTAAATACTTGTTAATATCCTATAATGACCGTCAAATTTTTCAAAAAAAATTAATCCTTTAGTATACTTTTGAACATTCAGTTTCAATCATTTGAAAGTTTCAAATATTTGAATACATTCAAATACTAAATTTTATGGTAAAAAATGGTAAAACCTGAATTTTTTACTGAAATAGGTGTAGAAAAAGGGAGAAAGTATGATTTTTAAAGAAAACTTGTCAAATAGTGGACTTCGCATCGTTTGGATTTCCCTGGTATTATGAATAAAAATAATACTTAAATCGTTAAGAATATCATATGAAATACATATTTTTATTCATTTTGTAAACAAATAATAAAATAACAGAAAAAAGGGATATTTACTATACAACATTCAATTATTTTGACAGTAATATCTCCGATTGTTAAATACTTGTTAACATCCTATAATGACCGTCAAACTGTTCAAAAAAATTTAATATTTTAGTATACTGTTATACATTCAGTTCTAAAGTTGAAATTTTAAAATATGTGAATACATTCCAATACTAAGTTTTACGGTGAAAAATTGTAAAATCTAAATTTTTTACTGAAATAGGTGTAAAAAAAGCGAGAAAGTATGATTTTTAAAGAAAACTCAATTTTGTCAAACAGTGGACCTCGCACCGCTTGGCTTTCCCTGGTATTATGAATAAAAATAGTACTTAAATCGTTAAGAAAATCATATGAAATAGAAATTTTTATTTTTATTGTAAACAAATAATAAAATGGTAGAAAAAAGAATATTTATTATACAAAATTCAATTATTTTGACAGTAATATCTCCGATTGTTAAATACTAGTTTTTTCTGCGGGCGATTTGTTAAATTAGGACAAGGCTCAGGTCACAAGGGGTGGCTTTTTAACTTAAAGGGTTTTATTCTACTCAATTGTCGTGATAATGTCTTATATGCTCAGTTAAGTCTTCTCAGATTTAAAGACAATAGAGATATTATAAAAATTTGTAAAAAAGGTAAAGTATCTAATTTGAAAACTTTGAGGCGGTGTTTTTTTTAGTTTTCATGACAGGATTTTAATGAACATCGGTTATTAAAAAAACAACAGTTACCTAAAAACGCGAAGGTTTCTTTGTATCCAATAAATTCAAGAATTCATTTTGACACGCACTAGCGCGTCTATATTATAAATTTTTTTTTGTCAACTTCTGATCACCAAAAAGTTTCCATTTGGTTAAAAATACCATTGAGTAATTGAAAATTTTGTTTAAGGACATTTAGGGGCGTTACTGGACCAATGACCACCCTCAATCATAAAAAATCCTATTTCCGAGCCCGTTACAATTAATTAATCCAAAATAATTAGTTTTATACACGATAATAGTATAGAAGTGGTTGAAAAGCCCTTGTCAAACATTAGAAAATATTTTGTCAAAAGAAAAATAATGTTAAGATGTAAAATAGTCGTATTTTACACGGAAAATAATATGAAGTCCCTTGGGCTTCCTGATTCATTCATTTAGGAATTGAAAAAAAAAACATTTATGAGGAAAAACCTTCAAAGATAAAAACAGTAGTAATTTAAAAACTAAAACATCTAAGAGGCGCATCTGGAAGGAAAAGGAAATAGTATATAACATTTTATCCTCAAACATTTGGTTTTCCACTATTGGTAGTATGGTATCATTTAACACAACTAGTACAATGAATTTCGAAGATGACAATTGTTATTCTTATTATTGATTTGAGAGTGAAGTCAGCTCAAATGCTGGTAAGTATACACTCCATCTAGTACGACGACCCCCATCCGAGTATAACCGATCCAAGTGCTGCTTAACATCGCTGATCGAACGAGAAGTCTTAAACAACGTCTAAGCGGACACATTAACATCCTTATTCAAGAATTGCGTCTAAGATGAAAAAGAAAAAACATCCTATCACCACATTGCCGATCTCAGAATTTGTATGAAAATGTATTGAAAGATACTTGTTCTAACTACAGTTGGATATTTTCTGTAATAATGGATTTATAAAATTATTCTCCTATTCTTCACATTTTTTCTGCATAATATAACTGAAGTAATAATTCAACAAGATTTTGTTGTTTAGCGAAAGAAGATATTTAATGCTTTTATATTGTCACATAAAACCATGTGAGACGTCTTGTAAGGATTGACAATTCTTTTTCTGAGCACGGATTCCAACCCCTCATGAAAATATAATGAAGATAGAGGGGTTGTAACGAAATAATTAATACGCCACTTTTGTTCGACTGCACATCTTGATCCAGTTGCTGGGGTTGAGAATGAGGGGTTAACTTTTTACAAATTCTTCGTTCACTTATTGAAGAAAAATCAGTGATGGGTAAGGGATCGTTCATATATTACGTAACGCGTTTTTCGTTTGTATCGTTGTGTCCTTTTTAACTTCACGGCAATTTCATTCTCGTATTTATTTAAACAAAAGAAACATTCGTTACGTAATATATGAACGATCCCTAAGTTACTTTTTAAAAGGAACTAGTTATAGTTACCGTTACATCACGAAAAAAGTAACAAGTTATCGTTATCGTTACCGATTCAAAATGTAACTTTTTCTTAGTTGCATTTCCCAGAAAAAGTAACTATCGTTACTTTTTCAGTTACTTTTGTATTTTAGAAATATATATCCAAATTTAATTTTTACAAAACTTTATTCATAACTTTTGAGTGATAGTTGATACACATTATAATGAAAAACGTAGGTTAGTCATGATCCACGTAATATTTCTAAAATAAGGAATGTTTTAAAAAATTTTGAATTTCAGTGTGGAAGAAAAATTTCAGCTTTCCTATTTTGGGCTACAAATATCTTTGGCGTTGAAAATTAATTATTTCTTTCTAAAAATGTTTCTCTAGATTTACCTAGTTACGACTTCCACTTCTAGAGCATTTACAATATTCTAAGACCAACAGAAAATGTTTTAGAAGACGTTCAATTTTCAACAAAAAAGGATAAATTTGCAACCAAACAGACATAACTTCAACAAAATACGCAATAGTTGATACTTCAACCAAAAAATACTATTTTAAATAAAAAAAGTTACATTCAACCAAAAAACAATTTTTCAACAAACTAGTTGAATTTGCAGTCAAGACAGAAAAAAATCAACCAGATCGTTGGAGTTTTAAGCCAAAAACGCAAATTTTCAAGAAACAAGTAATAATGTGGAAAGTGAAAAATGTCTATTGGACCTTTTTTCCATTTTCCAAGTCTTCGGAAAGGAAAGGATCGGCTTTTAAAGTGAATAATAGCGAGCGGCTTTGCCTCACTCTTGATTCTAACTTTGGAGATAATTGACCTTCCTTGGATCGGCAAGAAAGTCCTACGCACGTTCTACCCATATTTATCTGAGAACATAATTTTTCAATTCATACAATATTTAACTAAACAGTTACAGTTTTTATTTTTGCAATTTGAGGTTAGGAACACAAAAATCAGGGCTATTCATTTCTAGAATTTGAAATTAACTTTTATTTACCAAAATATTGATACTCACTTCCCATGAATCTTCTGACTATCAATTTCAATTAATTTTGTATGATTTATTTTGCGTTTTTCGCCAGTTCTCACTTCCGTCAAGCACGCATCGTGAAAATTTATCGTGCATGCGCTTGTGTTGTGGCACATGTGGTGACCCCGGCGGTCGCGTACCGGTACTTCGTACCCAAGTCGCCCAAAAACTTTGTCACGAAAAATGCATTGAGGCTTGGAAGGCCTGGTTAGAATCGATTAGGATCCCCATGTCAGCTCGAGACCTGTCACTTACTGTCATTGTGAACTTTTTATGTAGGCCGTCGCGTCGGTACTGCAGATTGCTTGAGTTAGCTTTCCTCAGTTTTAGCAGGTTATCAAAATTGACTTTGGAACCAAATACTTTTTCTGTAAATAAAATATGGCACTGAAACTTTCGGAAACGCAAAAGAAAACAATTAACAACGTTTGTATACATCATTTGGGTGGGAATTTAGAAAAAATTTTCATTCCAAGAAATTAGAAACAAATATCTGCATTTATTGTAGAACAACTTATGACCACACGAAATAGCATATCAAGTAAGAATTAAGGGAAATAAAATGAACGGCGGAAAGGGACATTTCTATGGTCCTAATCATTTGCATTAAGGGACATTTTTTTTCATAAATTAACAAATTTAAATTTTCTCAACCTGTTGGGAACTATCGCAGTTGGTAATGCAGGTTTGCTATTTCTCCTGAATTATGAAAATTATTGAAAATAAAGTATGAATTGCACATATGTCCAAAAATTCTTTTGTTCATTTCGTGAATCTTTCATCTGTTACTTTATAAGT